>CH002611.1:38681-62545 GCA_000149265.1 Ciona savignyi
CTGTCGGTTAAGTGGGAAGGTTGTTAGCGGAAAGGTTACAGGTTGGTAGTTGGTCGTGTCCTAGGGGAAGGCACTAGGCGAACGTTGCATGGGCCCAGGCGATTAAAGGGTTTTACCAAATTGAAGGAACGTGTTTATCATATACAACACTCTGCAATAGCTCCGGTATCCCGGCGATGGGCGCGAAGGTGAATTCTGACGATTGCACGTGTGCTAAACCCCTTGGTTTTCCCATTCACGGGGATAAAGATAAATATCCTATCCTAACCCGTCGGACTGTAAATGACATAAATATACTCATTTCTAACCCTGCGTGAATTTTAGATACTCATTTCTTACTTATAATTGACATTGGATAAGGTTATAAAGAGTGAGAAATGAGTATGTAATACTAGAGAGTGTCAACCACGTGTTTAACCACCACCATTTGTAAAACACATTTTGTATGCCATATATTCATGCTACAGGGTCCCTAACCACAATTTGTATTTTATACACTGAGTACGTACTTTGTTTCTGCAAGCATAAACGCATGGGTCCCATAGTTATCCAACCAAACTTCTTTTCAATGTGTAGTTAAAAAATTAATAAACATCTTAATTTACGAACATTTTACCTTAAATGTTTTAAATTAAACCTTTTTAAGCGCTGTAATGAAATAAAGGAAATTCCCCTAGGTTTAGTAGATGAGTTTCTGTGTTTACATATGTTGGCCATGTTATGTAACAATTCTTAAAGTTTTAATGTGATTTGTCGACTCCTTGTTGGAGATGTCAGTGCGATATGGCATGTCTGCCACAAGCATAATTCAGGAGCATATCTTCGTTTTTAGGGTAATTACTCTAAGCAAATGTTTTCTTTCTTTTAATTGGCCTAAAGTGTCTAATGGTCTAACATTTAACCAAATCTGATCAAAATTAGAGCAGCCGTTCAAGCGCTATGCCCAAAAAATCTAATTTTTTAGAAAAAAAATGTTTTGGTTTTTAACGTCTCAGAGGAATTTCCCTAGATTCATTACCCAAAATTTTGGTTTCTGCTTATCTAGACCATGTTCTGTTACAAATGTCAAATTTTTATTGCGATTTCATTACTTCTTTTGCTAGATTTCAGGGCAACATGGCATGCTTGTCACAATCATAATTAAAGAACAAAATCCGATTTTTAGGGTATTTCCCTGGGTAACTTTTTTATTTCTTTTAAGTGTTAAATCAGTGACTAATGCACTTACATTCCACCAAATCTGATACAAATTGTATCGGTCGTTCAAGCGCTATGCCCAAAAAAGGCTATTTTTTAAGAAAAAATACCGTTTGGTTTTAACGTCCCAGGGGAATTCCCCTAGGTTTATCACCCAAAATTTTGATTTCTGCATGTCTAGACCATGTTGTCCAACAAATCACCGAGTTTCATTGCGATTCCATTAACCCTTCTGGTAGATGTCGGGGCGACATAGCATGCCTGTCACAATTATCATTTAAAAGCAAAAGTTTAATTTTTAGGGTATTTCCCTAAGTAATTTTTTTATTTCTTTTAAGTGTTAAATCAGTGACTAGTGCACTAACATTCCACCAAATTTGATTCAAATTGGAGCAGCCGTTCAAGCGCTATGGCCTAAAAAGCAAATTTTTTAGAAAAAAATGACCGTTTTGGTTTTTAACCTCCAAGGGGAATTCCCCTTGATTTATTACCCAAAATTTTGATTTCTGCATATCTAGGCCATGTTGTCTAAAAAATCACCAAGTTTCATTGCGATTTCATTATTCCTTCTGGTAGATGTCGGGGCGCCATAGCATGCCTGTCACAATTATCATTTAACAGCAAAAGTTTAATTTTTAGGGTATTTCCCTAGGTAATTTTTTTATTTCCTTTAAGTGTTAAATCAGTGACTAGTGCACTAACATTCCACCAAATTTGATTCAAATTGGAGCAGCCGTTCAAGCGCTATGCCACAAAAAAGCGCAATTTTTCATAAAAACTACCGTTTTGGTTTTTAACCTCCCAGGGGAATTCCCCTCAATTTATCACCCAAAATTTTGGTTTCTGCATATCAAGACCATGTTGTCTAACAAATGACAAAGTTTTATTGCAATCCCATTATTCCTTTTGGTAGATGTCGGGGCGCCATGCCATGCCATGCCTGTCAAGCGATTGACGGAAAAAAAAAAAGAAAAAAAAAAGAAAAAAAAAAAAAGGAAAAAAACAATATGTGTCCCATTTTTCCAAATGGGACCCATAATAAACCATCATTATGTTTTTCACACTGTGTAAAAATGACTATCTATCATGACACCAAAGTAAATTCATAGACTCACCCAAAGCATAAATGGCGTTGTCAATCACCACAGCAACAAACCACTGTCGTGGTGTTTGCATAGAAGCAACTTCTGTCCAAGACTACAATGTTGGATCATAGCACTCAACTGAACATGTAACTTCTGACCCATTCTTTCCACACAGTGAATATAAGCGATCTGGGTAAATTGGAACTTATGATAAATAATTGTCTTTAAATTAAGATTCTTATTTATTTTTACAATTACAGACAGAAAAAAAAATTAAAGACTTATCTTCAACAAATGAACAAAATACTTATTGCCCAATACCATTGTAATAATAGGTAAAATGTTTGCAAGGAATCATATATACAGTCCATCAACATGTGATATTAAAACAAAAGATTTCTTCACTTCTCGGGGAGTAATTTAGCAGGAATTGGTCTGTGGAATAACTCATTGTATTAGCTCTGGTAACTTGAATAGAATGTTGTGCATGTTCCATAGCCCAACCTTTTACCAAATGCCAGTCAGAGAATAAGAAAGTATATTTTTTATTAAAATAAGGATTAAAATAAGATGAATTTGGATTTAACCTATTTAATGCAGACAAGAGATTGAATAATGCATGTCAAGCTTAAGTGTTAACGAAGAATACAATTTTCATAATCTACAAATGCATCAATTTTCAAACCAGCTGCATATGATATCTCCCTGCATGTAACTAATGATAACACACCTTGACATTAGGGAGAAGGTGCTATATTAGAGTGCGTTTCTACAGATCAATATTCTTAGGCTATGCTTTTGCAAGTAGAAAAAAGAATATAAGACTTGTAAACATAGGAATGTGATGCAAGCATTAATAGGAATTTAACATCTACCTTGAAAGGCAACTACAGAATGACCACTTCTAGCTTTTTGCATCGGGATAGCTATGACCCACTTGTTTAGTGGAACAACATAACATTCACCCGATGAAACCTGAGTGTCTGTATGATCACGCCCACCAAATGTAAAGATTGTACCTGGGGTATAAACACATTAGAAAACATCACCCCACAAAACATGTAAAAACACAACCATTTAAAACAGCAGCATCATGAACATATCTCTTGACATTCATTGAACCTGCCTCCTTCCATTCTAATTCCCTTTTCTTTAAATCCATTCGATGAACAATGTTATACGCGGCGGTGAGTTTTCCATCAGTTATAATGCATCCACCAAAGTAATAGAGAACGTCATCAATAACAACAGCTGATCCAGCTAGACGGCCAACTGGTAGATTCTGTGATAAATAAACTTTTATGTTTACTTTTTATTCCTAAATACATATCGAAATTCAAGTTATTGTTATTAATGTTTTTTTTGTTTTTATTTTATCAATTATAAAAGTTAAATTGTCATTTTTACTCCTAAGATATGGAAAAAAACTACTAGCCAAAAATTATCGGAAAAGAAAATCTGATACAAAAATGCAGGAAAACGTTCGTCTTTCTCATAAAGAGAAATGATTAAAATAAAGAGATGGTAACATTTGAATACTTTTTCTTTGTAATTCACCATTGATTTGTGTTAATTTTATTGTTTAGCTCTTTTATTAACATAGTAATAGTATATATTATTTGAATTATATCATTTAAGGAATTTTCTATGATAACTTTGGATATGTATAGACCAATTGTGCTATTCTTGGTTCATTTTATTCATTTACAACTTCAATTTAAAGTAAATATAACACTTACACCGCAAATATTAAAATATTGACATTTTTTACATTTTCCCTAAAAGCGTAAATTTGATAATAATTTGAAAAAAAAGGATAAACGACAGTTGTTAAAACTTGTCTAAAAACCAATAAATTGTTTACATATTGAGACGTGGCCGCCTAAACTTACATTTGATTTATTATATTGTTCTGTGTTTATTATTTATTGTTTCGAATTATTTATATTTTGCTCATTCGTTTCAGTAACCGCATTCAATACAATCGCATTTTAAAAACACTTAATGGTGTAATTACAAAGGGAAAATGTGCAGACTTTTCAGCTTAAAGTTAAGATGGCATCATGAGAATAACCATGATGGCATCATGAGAATAACCTTAAAGTTAAGATGGCATCATGAGAATACCCATGCAATCCAACAGGTGAATGTATCTTTACTGCATGTATGGCTTGTTGCCCAGATAACTTTGTTTATGTATGTTTATGTACCAATGGAGAAACTACTGCTGTTTTATGTGCTTAAAAAACAACAACGAGAAACTTACCGGCAGTTCACTCCATTTCTGCGTTTGCAAATCATATTTAAAAACTTTGTTTAAAGTCTTGCTCCCACCAACTGAGATGATAGAACTCTCTAAGAATATAAGGAATGAATAAGATGCCATACTAACACACTTATATTTACAACAGGTCCATAATTAAAATAGACTTTCCAGGCACAATACATATTAGGTGAATCGTATTCACGTGAATCATACCAAACAACAGTAATATTCGATATTAACAAATACAAAGCAATAACTACAACACACAAGGAAGAATTACAGCCCTGGAAGCAAGTATTAATCTTATTATTGACCACTTATGATAACATGTGCAAGGACTTGCCTTAAACAAACAGGGTAAAACAGTACTTTTATTTCAACCAACATAAATATATCAAATATATTTGAATCGAGAATTTGGAAAAAAAATTATTTTTTAGTTGATGTGAGTAAAAACAGGAAAATGATTAAAATAAAAATTAATTTATACCTTTGTTTTTGAATCTCTGAGCCATAGCTTGGCAGTGCTTATAAATCCAATCATCTTGCTTTCGAAGGACACTCTAAATACAATTTAAATTCAAAGTAAATTATATAAAGTAATGTTTCAGATATTTGTCCAGCTGGATAGCACCAGTAGTAGCATGTAAGCTGGTAGGTTGCGAGTTTGAATCCTGCTTCTAAACAGACGGTTGTTTTGTTGGCAATCGACTTTGCCCCAATGCGGTGGATTATTGGGGGTAGAACAAAAAAAGAAAACACACATCCATTAATTATACTACCATAGTTGGATAACCCAAATGTGGACTGGTGAATAAACAAATGTTATGACACTTTCATTTTCCCTACTTCAGGAATAAACAGAAGTATCCTATCCTGCCCATTCTCACCTCGATGGCATCCACATTTCCAAGGGTCTCATTTGTCAAGCCATCGGAATCAATAAACTTAATGAGTTCGTTCAAGTAACCTTCCCTGGCAGCCACATCCGACTTAACCCAGTTCATGACAGCAGTGTAAACAAAATCAGGACAAACCTGGATGGATGGTTTGGTCATTGGCATTCTCAGATTCAAATCAAAGGATTGATCAACTAGTTAAAAATGACTATTTTTTACTTTGTATTGAGGGATTTATTATTATTTTAGGGGGGGAATATATTGTAGATAATATTCACAGTCCCATAATTTATTTTTTTAAATAGATAATTTTTTTTTAATATGCTAAATACCTTACTTAGCAATTAAAAAAACACATTAAAAAATAGCCTTGTTTAAATTTATTTGACTCCATTCTGTACATATATGTACGGTAAGAATGGAAAATAACAATAACAACCTTTTGGGTTGAATGTTGGTTATTTTTATTTGACGTTAAGTTTGTTAAAAAATAATTTATTTTTGTCTGATTAATCGCAAGCAGACGGTATCAACCTTTTTATGAGTTTCCTCAATGAGCTTCACAACTTGATCTTTGGACAGTTGCTGGAAATCATGGAGGCTGATAATTTGTTTATAACTGTCAATGATGAATTGGTTGACTTTGCTTTTCAACTGTGGAACATCGTATCTATCAACCAATGCATGGATCGCCAAACAGTTTTTGACAGAAATTGAACCCGATAGATATTTGATGCACAATATCCGGGCAGCTGAAATTAGAAAATGTTAAACCAGTGTTAACTATACAAATCAATCACTAACATGTGTGACCAATCACTAACAACTAATTTAGCTTTGACAGGGATGAAATACTGTGGGTGATGGGGTGGTGGGCACAACAGTTGGTATAACACATCAGCTACAGTACTATGACTTTCAAAATAGTGAGTATTCGATTTATTGCTATAACAAATTACAGCAAGCAACCATTCAGAACTATAATATTCCTACATTCCATTTGCAAGTAATCAGAGACTGCCAGAATATTGCAAGCATTGTTGCCATTGATCTCAATTCGTCCAGTATACATAAACTCCACAAGAGCCTCCATGGTTCCAAAATCTACATCTTGGACTGCTATACTATCCTTGTACTTCTCCTTCATCTAATAGAATAAATCCATGGATTAAATTTATGTTCCAAGCAAAATATACCAGTGCCTCCAAGCACTGTTCTTAAAGGGCACATGATTTTGTTCCAACTTAAGCTTGGTAAGCCAGAATTCTAATCATTACATTATCAATAACAATTAATAAAAACAAACCTCGGTTGTAAACATGGTTTTGAAGAAATTGGAAAAACATGAGAGAACCATCTTATTTGCACGAATGTTGTTCCCTTCCACACAAATTGTGATATCGTTGAAATCACCATCTATCCGCGACTGGTTGGCAAATTGAAGAAGGGCAGATCCATGGTCTATGTTGTAAGTTTTGGGAGAACTTGTTCCACTGATAGACAGTGTCATTTTTCCATCAAGATTTATCAATTTTATTTTAAATTCTGTAGCCCAACTGAAAAAATAATAAAAAGGCGTAATTGATTGTAAATTTATATATACTAATAATTATAAATGTAAATAACCATTTTATTAAAATAATATAATGAATAATGTATTCTTGCCTATGCTTATGTTGGTGTTACCAACATTTTTATTGGTTGTTTGCAGAACAACGTCATATTTGTCTTAATGTATAGGAGTATAGGACGATTTAACTTGTTTACTTATTAGCGAACACTACAGCGCGAAAACAAATAAATATTGATTAAATACGGTTGCATACATGTGACAATGACCGCGGGTCTTTATTCCCATACAAAATATCCTAAAAACTTCAACGATATCATAATCAAATACCCCGTTGAAATAGTTCCTGTTATTCGACTGCGGTGAAGGGGCAACTCCCAATGTTGTTGTAAGAACTTAATTTTATGCAAAACTTACAATAACAAGAATGTTGATTTCCAAAACAAATCCACAAGTAAATAAGCAAGATGCGGATCTGTAGAGTATTGACATATATGTATTAATAAACAAATGTAATATATATAAAAAAAAACTAATAATTTTTTTGAGCAATTAAAAAATTACCTTTTTGTATAGATACGAACTGTTTATCAACATTCTTATTCTCTTATACAAAACTAAAGAGGATTAAGTGAAAAAAAGTTTCAGGTTATTTTAAAACCGGTGTTAAAACTGCAGTTTCGCAATGCTTATCTTCACATAGATTGAGGTAACATAAAGCCTTTGGGGATTTTTAGTTTTTGCTTAGTTCAGGCTTGGGTTTTACCTATTGCTAGCACTAAATCTGGCATGAGGTTTCCCACCTAATAGGCCTCAGCCAAAACTCTAATGGGTCGCGATCCGACTCCTTACAAAAGGTTTCTTTATTGTTATATTACAAGCTGATACAGTACAACGCATACAGTTAAACTGGTTCTTATACATGTTTGCGATTCGGCACCAAACAGCTATTAAAGATAGCGTTCAACTAATTAAAACCTGTATGAATGACAGGATGTGATGAGTGGTACCCTCCATAATTTATTGTTTTTAAACGAGGGTTTGCTGAGTAACAATGGTGGTAATTCCCCAATGTTTGTTTGGTTGGAAGCAGCATGTGCTAGGCTGCGCGCCGGTGTTCTTGTTTAGCTGTAAAGTTTTGTAATATAGTATAGCAGTGCTTTCTTATATAAAGTGTGGGTTGTGCATCTGCTAGCTGTTTTGTTGGGGGAAAAGTTGCCGATGTACAAGTGGTATGGGCTCGAAAAGTTAAGGTTGCAGATCCAAGCTTCAATTTAAATTGTGACAAAATCTAAGACTTCCATTGTCAGGATTTTGAGTGACGGCCATTTTTGTTTAGTCGGGTTGCATTAATGAGATAGGGAGAATAATTAGTTAAACTCCTAAAACTTTTTTTTAACTAGAAAGTGTCAACCACGTGTTTAACCACCACTATTTGTAAAACGCAAATCGCATTTTATAAACCAAGTATGTAGTTTGTTTCTGCAAGCATAAACACATGAGCCCCTAAGGTAACAATCAGATCTTGTTATCCATGTTCATTACACTATAAATGTTATTGTCAGATATGTGCACGCCAGGCCCACGTTATCCAACATTCGAGAAAGTTTTAGAAATTGTTTTAGAAAAACAAAGTTTTATTGTGGCTCCATTATTCTTTTTGGTGGATGTCGGGGCGCCATACCATGTCTGTCACCATTATGATTTGAAAACAAAATCTTTTTTACGGCATTTCCCTACATTCCACCAAATAAGATTTAAAGTAGAGATGCCATTCAAGCGCTATGCCGGAAAAAGCTATTTTTTAAACAAAAATATCGTTTTGTTTTTTGACGTCCCAAGGTAATTCCCCTGGATTTATTACACAAATGTTTGGTTTCTGCAAATCTAAACTATATACTTTAACAAATTACCGAGTTTTATTACGATTCCATTACACTTTCTGGTAGATGTCGGGTCACAAGACATGCCTGTTAAGCGTTTGATAAAAAAAAAATGAAAAAAACAAACAAAAAAAATATGTGTCCCATTTTTCCAAATGGGACCCATAACTATTATAAATTCCGAGTCGCTTACCTTAGCACATTGTCAACTTTATTTCTTATGTGGACTATTGATTTTATATCCCAGTGACTGTTAGTATTAAAACAGAAAATATAAAATGGCTCCGAAAAATGTCTCAATTTATATATCCACAATATTGATTTTCTTTCATTAAAACCTAGTTCAAATAAACTCCATAAAAATCTTTGAAAATTAATATTAGAGAGTGTCAAACAAGTGTTTAACCACCACCATTTGTAAAACACATGTTGTATGCTATATATTCATGCGAGCAGGTTCCCTAACCATAGCTTGTATTTTATACACCGAGTATGTAGTTTGTTTCTGCAAGCATAAACGCATGGATCCCTGAGGTAACAATCCGATCTTGTTATCAATATTCATTACACAATATATGTTATTGTCAGATAGGTGTACGTCAGGTCCATGTTATCCAACATTCCAGAAAGTTTTAACCGGACTGCCATAGTTTTGTTTATGCGAGCAAAAACGCATGGGTCCCATAGTTATTAAATCAAGCTTCTTTTCCATGTGTAGTTAAAACGAGAATAATCGTGTTAGATTTACGAATATTTCACCACAAATATTGTAAATTAAAACCTCTTGTCAAGTGCTGTAGTAAAATGAAGCAAAATTCCAAAACAGCCCAATTTTTTCATGGCTTCGAGGAATTCCCCTGATTTTAGTCATGTTATATAACACCTAGGTCAAGCAAGCAGGCAATTCCTAGCAGGCGATTCGAAAAGTGGTGTACTGCATACGTCACTCTTGTTATGCATGATGCACTGCATAAAAATAGTTGAATGGAAATATAACGTGATATGATTTTCCTTACCAAGCATATTTCAGACCACAGAAGAACACTTGGCATCGAATACTTGACAAGGGAATCAATGAACAGCTGGGCATCAAAGCGATTTACCACGGCGTTATGGGAAATCGCATTTTCCGAGCACAAGGTGCATAAATTAATGAACACATCATTAACCTTTGCCATTGTGTCGCATGTGAGAATGTTGAAATGACATACATTATAAACTTGTAAAATTTTGGACATCTCAAATAAAACAATGTGACAAATTTTGAAGACAGACTTTCAGGCTACATAATATCAAATTATGCGGTTCTATAAATTTTAGTTCATTATACTAAGTATTTAATAAAATATTACGTTTTCTTACACAATTTCTTCGCGTTACACATGTGGTGACTTGCGCAGCAACGCAGAAAACCGTTTTGATGGAACATCTCTTTATGATTTCCTTGCGCAATATCTAAACACTTGTCGGTGTAAGCATTTAGGGAGCATTCAAACAGAACCAGACAAACAGATTTCGTTAAGGCTACGCTCGCATCACACATAACTATTTTGGGAATCTTTTACGCTTGCAAGCTCTTGCACATCATTTGAAAAGGTCAGCAAAAAATTCGTGATTGATGGTATTGTATGTCGTGCTGTAATATAAGATGCAACGACAAACTGTGTTTTCCGACGTTGCGCACCACCAATTCATAAATGTGAAACTTTTTCTTTTCTTTTCCGATCATTAAACTCCCTGTTGTATCGATGTATACAATGTCGCAGTTGCACTTTTTATAGAAGATATGCATAGCCTCCGATGAATAAAGCATTATGTAAGAAGGTGGGTTCAACCCAAATTGACGAATTAGAGATTTTTTACCGTCTCGTCTTTTTAACTTTTCCAAAGCCATCAGCCACTGATTCATTACACACCTTACGATTTTTAATCTAAGTTTGCCACTTGTTTTAACAAACCCATTGAATGAACGCCGTCTCGATTTCCACTCTGATACGTGTCTAGTTTAGGTAAGTTTATTCATTTTTTGCCCCAGTATTTAAAAATGGTAAGCGAATAAAATAACGATGCAAAAAAGGAATTAAAAATTCTGTCCTCCTCCAGATTTGCAATACCATCAAGAAATTCTTTTCTTGGGTTTTTGAACTCGAGTATCTTTCTCAGAACCTCTCTGTCGTTTCCCTGAACATACCTCGCTTTTTTCTCGTGTTGCAGATGACGCACTTCTCCCTTCCTATTAATTTCAGCTTGGAGAGATAAGTCTGGAATCGAGATTTCAATGGTCATCAAATAATTCGAACACGTGCAATAACCTTTGCAGTAAAATATTTTGCTTCTTTTATTTTCTTACGTGGTCACACACATAGTGGTATTTAAATGCATGTGGTGATATCTATGTTATACGCACGTGTCCGCTGTTCCCTCTATTCCGTTCCGGATGTGCATTCATTTTAACTTCCGTTGTTTATATTACTTTTGTATTGGTTACATCAGTTGGTTAAGCTATCGCCCATGTTTATGTTTCATTCTATTACAGGCATGTCATTTATTAGTTTAATAAAGCCAGAGTAACTACATTACTCCTCACTGGTCATGTCAATTTATTAAACTAATAAAATAATGGATAAACTTCAGCTTACAAGACCAAAGGAGCTTACCATTGAGACAACGGCTCCTGACGCCGCCAAAGTGTTCATCTTTTGGTTAAGGACCGTTAAGGATTACATTGCCTACCTAGAAGAGGGCAGATGCGAATCATCTACTCCTGTAAACAAGACGAGAGTAATTGTCAAGCTGCCTTTCACCATCTGTTTATCCTCTTGTCGAAGATGTTGAAGAATTTGACGAAATCGTCAAGGTCCTTCAAGCTGCATATGTTATAAAAAAGAACAATGTTTATGCTCGCCATCTTCTTGTCAGCCACCACCAACAAGTCGGTGAATCAATTGCAGAATATGCTCAGACTTTAAAGTCTTTGGCTAAAGATTGTACCTTTGAGGCTGTGACAGCTCAAGAATACCGAGATCAGCTCACAAGGGACGCATTCATTATTGGTCTTGCGTCGCCTTTTATTCGACAGAGGATTCTTGAAAAGGATGATATTAATCTCGTACGAGCTATTGAACTTGCTGACAGTCTGGATAGGGCACAAAAACAAGCTGCGGTAATGGGCCGAGGCTCTTTAACTATTGCCGCTGCGCAACCCGAAAATGAATCTCAGAGGTTGGCAGTTGCTAAATCGGAAGGAAGGCTAAGGAAGAAATGCTACTTCTGTGGTGGAAGTATTCATATCAACCGACGCATGTGTCCAGCTCGTGATGCAGTGTGCCACTCTTGCAATAAACGTGGACATTTTGCAAAAGTCTGTCAATCAAAGACGGCCGAGTATCGGGAATCTTTAGCTTTGGCGGCAGGAGCTTTTGCTTCAAGCAGCAACGATGGGACATCTAACATTATAGCAGCTGCTCCTCGAGGCCTTGGACCCGCCGTAATAAACGCTACACTAAAAGGACGGAAAGTTGATGTTCTAATTGATACAGGTGCGTCAGATAATTTTGTTAATAAACGTACTGCCCAGCAGCTACTGCTAAAAGTAGAAAAGGGTTCTGAGAACATATCTCTCGCTACCAGCGAAATGGAAACCAAGATTGACGGAAGGGCCAAAGCCGATATTGGTCTTTTAGGGAGACAATATGTTGGTCTCAAACTGGGTGTGATGTCCGACCTCTGTGCGGATGTCATTCTTGGACAAAAATTCCTCAGCCGTCATTCGGAAGTAAATTTTAAGTATGGTGGCGCCGAACCCCCGTTGGATATTCCTTGTCATCCAACACAACATGTTCTAAACGTTTCTGCTGCCAAACTGCCAGCTCCGCGCATTTTCGAATTTCTGCATTCAGAATGCAGGCCCATAGCATCTAAATCACGTCGATACAGTCATGAAGATCGCGCATTTATCAGGTCAGAGACAAAACGTTTAAAAAATGAAGGCATCATTGAACCGGCTAAATCTCCTTGGAGAGCTCAAGCTCTGGTTGTAAATCAGCATGGTGGAAAAAAGAGACTTTGCATTGATTACTCGGTGACCATTAACAAATTTACTTACTTGGATGCTTACCCCTTGCCGCGCATTGACGATCTAGTTAACAAGATTGCACAGGATGTTATATACAGCTCACTTGACATGAAGTCTGCATATCACCAGATACCTCTTCACCCAGAGGAAAGGCCAATGACTGCGTTTGAAGCAGATGGGCAGCTCTTCCAATACTGTAGACTTCCTTTTGGCGTGACTAATGGCGTAGCGGCTTTCCAAAGAGTCATGGATCAGTTCATTAGACGCCATGGCCTTAATAAGGTGTATGCATATTTAGCCGACTTGACTGTCACTGGTGCCACGGAAGAGGAACACAATCATAACTTACAGGAATTGCTTAAGGCTGCGGAGGCAGATGGGCTTGACTTTTAATTCGGAAAAGTCACACATCGGAGTTAGAAGTATAAACCTGCTCGGTTATCAAGTTTCATCCGGTGAAGTTCGACCTGATCCCTCTCGCCTTCAACCACTGCTGGATATGCGACCTCCATCCACAGCAAAGGAGCTAAAGAGGGTAAGTGGGCTTTTTGCTTACTATGCCAAGTGGATTAACAACTTTTCAGCAAAAGTGCGTCCACTACTGACGGCTACTGAATTTCCAATTACAGGAGCGGCACTTAATGCTTTCGGTGCTCTTAAGTCCGATCTAGCGGAGTCCAGCTTAGGGGCAATTAAAGACGACATTCCATTTGAGGTGGAAACCGATGCCTCGGATTTTGCTGTTGCCGCCATTTTGTCACAGGAGGGACGTCCAGTCGCTTACATGTCTCGCACATTAAATACGTGCGAACGGAATTACCCCGCAGTTGAAAAGGAAGCCTCGGCTATCATCGCGGCTACGCGGAAGTGGGCTCAATTTCTCAAATGTAGACATTTCACCTTAATTACCGATCAGCGATCTGTTCGCTTTATGTTCGACCAAAAGAATCACGGCAAGATAAAGAACACCAAAATACTTGTCTGGCGACTCGAACTCGGTCAGTTTGATTATTCCATTCGCTGGCGACCAGGAAAAAGTAATGTTGCTCCTGATGCTATTTCTCGAATATGTGCTTCTATGCCTTCTGTCAAGAACTTGACTACTTTACATGAGCAGTTAGGCCATCCCGGATATGCCAGAATGTATCACTTCATACGCTCACACAACCTTCCATACACTACAGAAGAGGTGAAGTCAATTGGTCAGAGATGTCATATATGCGCGGAGGTAAAACCGCAATATTTTCGACGAAGTCCCAACGCGATGATAAAAGCTACCAAGCCGTGGGAGCGCATATCCATGGATTTTAAGGGACCAGTTCGCGGCCCCAATCCCTATTTATTGGTGCTAATCGATGAATTTAGTAGATATCCATTTGTGTTCCCATGTTCATCGATGACTACGAAAACGGTCATTGCATGTTTAAATGAGCTATTCTCCATTTTCGGATTTCCCGCGTACTTACACAGTGATCGAGGTACTTCCTTTATCAGTCGTGAACTCAAGGTGTTTTTATCAGATCGTGGCATAGCTTCAAGTCATTCAACTCCGTATCACCCTCAAGGAAACCCCCAATGTGAGCGTGCAAATCAAACGATTTGGAGGACGATCAAGCTTCTCCTGCGCAATCGAGGTTGGCCAGAAGGACGATGGGAGGACGTACTGTATGACGCCTTGCATTCGATTCGATCCTTGTTATGTACGAGTATCAACGAGACACCACACGAAAGAATGTTTCAATTTCAAAGGAGAGTTATGATGGGCACATCGATGCCATCTTGGTTATTGACCCAAGGTCCTGTTCTGTTACGTCGACATGTTAGAAACAAAGGCGACCCGCTTTGTGATGAAGTGCTGCTTTTAGATGCAAACACTTCGTACGCTAACATTCGACATCCGAATGGTAGAGAAGACACAGTTTCTACTAGTGATCTTGCACCTTACCCAGAAACTTCGATGGAAGTTGTTACACCGTCACCGATGGAAACACCGCAATCATCGCCTAACACCAGTTGTGAGACGACGCCAGACTCTCTCGATCGCAGTACCGGCGATCAAGTTGTACTTGATAATTCCGAAGACACGGCATCACAAAACTCGCTGACGAATTCGTCACCTGCTGAACTACGCAGATCAACTCGAACTCGGAAAGCTCCGGATCGGTTCGGAGAGTGGATAACCACACTCGTTAAATTGTAAAAACGTAACATGCCACTTAACTGTAATATTTACTTTTATTTTCATGGGGAGATTGTGGTGATATCTATGTTATACGCACGTGTCCGCTGTTCCCGCTATTCCGTTCCGGATGTGCATTCATTTTAACTTCCGTTGTTTATATTACTTTTGTATTGGTTACATCAGTTGGTTAAGCTATCGCCCATGTTTATGTTTCATTCTATTACAGGCATGTCATTTATTAGTTTAATAAAGCCAGAGTAACTACATTACTCCTCACTGGTCATGTCAATGCAAAAGAGCAATATTTGTTCCCAAGCTTTAATGCATCGACCATTATCCTTCCGGGTTAGTAAAACAACACCAAAGCGTGTTTTTTAGTTGGTTCCAATTCTCTCAATGTATTAACACAAAATATATCTTTTTGGTAAATTTGGTCCAAATGCTTCTGTTTAATTTAGGGATCATTGTATCAGATATTACAGGCGATTTGTTATTAAAGGCGGCTAAGCTGGCACAATTCAATTGATCTGATATAACCGGGTTTTGTATTACATAAGTTGGGATTGGCCTCGATATCACCGAATCGTTCATTGCATAAGTGATGGTTTTCGTTAATTTAAACCATTTTCCCCACATGTTGGTAAAATCTGATTGTACCATTGTTTAAAGGGTAAAATGTAGATGTGTATACATACCTCAAAGTTAATTCAGTTACGACTGTTTGAACATACACTATATATGCAAAATGACCTCATGTATTTTTTTATTTTAGCTGGTTTAGTAAATTATTTCTTTTCAATGAAAAAGCTATAACATTTTACCAAATCTAATCAAAGTTGAAGCAGATTGTTGTTGTAGATTCTTTCTTGTGGGCGACCTGCACTCTGCACAGAATCACATTAGGGTTGCGTTAATGTATATTAACGCGAATGTCTGTTTTAAGCAGCTTAAACACGCACGATTCTTTTACTGTCTTTAATGGCGATTTTCAACTGATTAGCTTGCAGGTAAGTAACGTTAGATAAGATAGGATAGGATAGGATAGAATATTCATGTTTATCCCCGTGAATGGGAAAACCTAGGGGGTTATCACACGGGCAATCGTCAGATCACCTCGCGCCCATCGTCGGGTTACCGGAGCTATTGCAGTGTGTTGTATATTACAGACACGTTCCTTCAATTTGGTAGAACCCATTAATCCGCTGGGTTCAGGCAATGTCCGTAAAGTGCCTTGCCCAAGGACACAACCGACTAGCTAGCGACCAGTTTCGCACCTGCAACCTTTCGATTGAAAGGCGACGCACTTAACCACTAGACCGTAGGGCCGGACTAGATTCGGTAGCAAATATCATTAGATACAGTATAAAGCGTTTCGGTACTAAATAAATTCAGCAGTTCGGTACCAACACTAGCATAAAAACGTAAACAAGGAAACGAGGCAAATAAATTGAGGCGTGTTCTGACGTCACGACCTTGAAAATGCCCGATCTAATATCAGGGGCAAATCAGGACGGCGAACCAACAGCATCAAACGACGTGAACTTAAAAACGGTATAGAGATGTTACAGTTGTATTGTGTAAACTGTAAACCATTCATTTGTTTATTACGTTGCCTCCGATTGTTTTAATGATTACTCGATTACTCACCCTCGCTTTCGACGTTCCTACATTGCCCGCGCCAGCTAAATATATATAAATCGTGTGTAGAGTCTGTCCAGAGATGGATACCTGACCCTAGAAATAATGTAGAGTCTGGTAACCAGTCCAGATTTCTGCTTCTATTTTGCAGCCTCTACTTGCTGCTAAGGGTAATGGTGCCCAGCGATCGCCTCTTAACCTATACGGTATTCCCAAACTCTTGGCTGGAAGCCTGTATCTAAGGCTCTAAGTCTCTACGTAAATCAACCAACACAGATTGGGTTTCACTTGTGTTCTATTAGCGTTAAAAGGAAAGAATGCGATTTCTAGGGTGGATTCTCTACCATTTGCCCTAATTCAAATATAATGGTTAATTAGTCTTACACACTATTAATTACAAATCAAATTAACAAACACAATTTAAGATTACTTTAGATTAACTATCGAGCCAAAACTGACCGCATGGAGCTAAAAATTAAAACTCTCACACCGACTCGTGTGAAACATAGAAATTATATAGTTAATATCCGTAACATTCCGGCCCCAAATTATTTTCAACCATAGGGTAAATAATTTCCAAAAAAAAAAAAACAAACAAAAAAAAACGGATATTAATAAACAGAAGCATGAATCATTGACTTTCTAGTCATCAAGCAAACATTAGTTACCAAAATACACCGGTAATAAGTTTACATACACATACGCCATAAAGGCACAGTTAGCTACTAGAAAGAAAAAGAACGGAACGAAAGTCAAAGCACATAGGAGGGTAACGTTAAATGTGGCCCTCAAGAAGGCACAATTTTCTTATGTCTCTTTCCAGTGTTGCATGAGCAGTTCTCACTCGTACTCTTCTCACAAGTCCATTTTTGTCGCACAAACAGTGTTCGATCACTCCTTTGGGCCATTGCCCACGCTTCACCTTTTCATCGACGACCAGAACAACATCTCCCACCTCAAAGTTTTTACAGGGTTGTAACCATTTTTGCTTACGTTGCAGAAGGGGGAGATACTCTTTTAGCCACCGATCCCAAAATTGATCAGCCATTAGCTGAACTCGCCGCCAAGATTTCCTGTACCCATCAGCCTTTATAAACTCATCAGGCGGAAGCGTATTGTCCACAGCACCCTTCAACAACATATTTGGAGTCAACACGCGAAGGTCTCTCGGGTCGTCACTCAACGGGGTGATAGGTCTATCGTTCAGGATTCTTTCCACCTCTGCCATCAGAGTGATTAATCCATAATCATCCAAAACTTGTTCCCCAATAATGGAACGAATAACCTTCCGCACAGAGCGTATAACTCGCTCCCAGACTCCGCCCTGGTGACTCGCCGCAGGAGGATTAAAGCTCCAATTGACTTCTTCTTGAAGCAAAGCATCATGAATTTGCTTTTTGTTCCATCGTCGAATGCCTTCCCGCAGCTCTCTTTCAGCACCAACAAAATTTGTCCCGTTATCGCTATAGATTTGCTTAGGACACCCAACTCTTCGACTTATAAATCGCCTATAGACGTCAATAAATGCACTGGTTTCCAATGATTGTGCCACCTCTATATGCACAGCTCTTGTGGCCAAACATGTAAAGACACACCCATACCTCTTGACATGACTTCTACCAAGCTTTGTCAATATAGGACCCATGTAGTCAACGCCTACAGAAGAGAATGGAGGATTTCCCGGGGTTACTCGTGCAGGAGGTAGAGAGGCCATCATTTGCTCACCGACCGATGCCTTCCAGTAGCGACACTTCCTGCATTCACGCAGGGCTCTTC
Organism: Ciona savignyi; assembly: GCA_000149265.1. NCBI lineage: Eukaryota > Metazoa > Chordata > Ascidiacea > Phlebobranchia > Cionidae > Ciona > Ciona savignyi. The sequence goes on from CH002611.1 coordinate 57,253, forward strand.
GTACAGCTGCCTGGCCTTGGAGAATCCAAAATTTCTCTCTGATCGCAGATAGCACATGCATCGTGCCACTATGCCCATGCCTACAATGGTAATGTGAAATGATTAAGTCAGTCACAAAATGTCGAGGTGGTAAGATCATTTGATGCTTGGCATACTGGCCCAACTTGGAATTTCGTAGTCTCCCCCCAACATACATCACTCCTTTCACCTTGAACGGACTCAGCTGCTGTAATGCATTTAATAAGGGTGATTTTCTCAGCTGGGATACTGAATGAATAACTAATGGTGCATCAAACGAATCATGATCATGCAGATGCTTAATCTGATCGGGAAAGGCCTCCTTCTGAACAACCTTTACAATGGCTAGAAGTGCGTCTTCTAGTTCTGAGGAAGACAAAAAACTTGGTAAGGTCATTGGTTCGGAACCCACTTCTCGACTCCGACATGATTTCCACAACAGGTATTTCTTAAAACGCAGCAGCCATGCTACAGAACGCTGTAGAGCTGCAAGGGTTGAATACCTATTTAACAATGAGTGTATTACTGAACCAGAATTCTGACCTGGTACAACCGAATACACAATAGCTTTTCTTGTGATCTCTGGATGGTTCTCCATAATTGGAGGCAAAACAGTAGGGCATACCGGCCATTTATCCTCCGACTCATACAAGAACGCCGGCCCCTTAAACCACATTTCCGCTTTTCCTACCTCGCTGGGCATCAGCCCTCTTGAGGCAATATCGGCAGGATTTCTCCTCGTATCGACGTGTCTCCACTGGATTGGAGAAGTAGAGTTGTGTATCAGCTCCAGTCGATTTGCAACAAAGGTTTGAAATCTTGTCGACTTATTTTGAATGTACTGCAACACAGTAGTGGAATCAGTCCAAAAGGTTACATCACTCGGGTCATAGTCCAGTTCATGGCAAATATTGTTCTCTAATTTGACTGCAACAACCGCAGCAGTCAATTCCAACCTCGGGATACTTATGGGACATATTGGAGCAACTCGGGACTTACCCATCACAAAGGAACAAGATATGACATCATCATTGCCAACTATCCTCAAATAACTAACTGCCCCATATCCCAGTTTGCTTGCATCGCAAAATGTGTGCAACTTTGATCCTCGAATGAAAGATACTGGCTTAAAACATCTAGGTATAGTTACCTCTTCAAGTTTGCTCAGTGACTGTAACCAGTTTTCCCAGACACTTCTCCGCAGATCTGTCACAGGGTCGTCCCATCCCAACTGGTCATTGCACGCCCCCTGAAGCAGCTTCTTTGCAGGCAACACAAAAGGCTGCACAAAGCCCAATGGGTCATAAATCTGACTTACCATGGAAAGCATTCCACGACGAGTTGCCGGTTTAGAGCACAGATTCACTTTCACTTCGAAACAGTCGACCGACGTGTTCCAAAGAACTCCAAGCACCTGCTCAGTAGGTAGCACAGTGTGACATCCACGACATCCATTGTTTAATGAAGGTGATAACTCTGTCTCTGCAATGGAATTTAATACTTCATTACTATTGCTTAGGTACTTAGTAAGGTGGAATCCACCACTACGCAACAATGGTTTAATTTGACTCAAGAAATTCAACATCTCCTTGACAGAAGCACACGATTTCAACAAATCATCGACATAGAAGTTGTCCATTACAGCTTTTATGGTTGTTGCATCTGCTCCCGTTTTGTTTTCTGCCGCCACTCTCCGTAAAGCATAACCAGCACAACTCGGTGAGGAGGTGGCTCCAAATAGATGCACATTCATCTGATGATCGACCGGTGTACTATCCAAATTACCTTCTGACCACCAGAGGAATCTCAACGAATCTCGGTCTTCCGGTTTCACCAACACCTGGTGAAACATCCCCTTTATGTCAGCCAGCACAGCAACCGGTTCCTGTCGAAAGCGCAGCAATACGCCAACCAAAACTATTTGTAAAGTCAGGACCCTGCAATAATTCACTGTTAAGGGATGAGTTTTTAAACTTCGCAGCACAATCAAACACAACTCTAAACTTAGGCCCCGTGCAATGATGAGGAATATACCAAGTCCTTGACTTGGGTTCTAATTCATCTTCCGGGATCCTTCTTGCATGTCCAAGGGTGAGGTATTCTTTTATCTTGTTATGATACTTTTTAAGCAGCTCGGGGTCACGTTTAAATCTCCTCTTTAGAGAACTAAGCCTTCTTTCTGCCATAATCCGATTGTTGGGGAAGGAAACATTGCTTCTCCTCCATGGAAGTCCTATTTGAAACTGCGAATCGATCTTGGAATTCCACAGTGGAATCCATAATATCCTTGGCCTTCTTATCTTCACGTGACAGCTCACTTCTCTGTGGCTCTTTCAAATCCTTAAAGTCCTGTGCAAATACCTCTAGATGGCGTATAACCAATTAAGACCTCTATGAACGGCAGGATGTGACGAGTGGTACCCTCCATGAGTCATTGTTTTTAAACTAGTGTTTTGCTGAGTAACAATGGTGGTGATTCCCCAATGTTTGTTTTGTTGAAAGCAGCATGTGCTAGGCTGCGCGCCGGTGTTCTCGTTTAGCTGTAAAGTTGTGTAATCGTGGAGCAGTGCTTTGTAAAATAAAGGTGTTGAATGTGCATCTGCTAGCTGTTTTGTTGGAAAAAAGTTGCCGATGTACGAAGGGGTATGGGCTCAAAATTTTTAAACAAAATTTTGTAGGGTTTTGAGTTTAGGTTGCAGATCCAAGCTTCAATTTTGAATTGTGAAAAAATCTAAGACTTCCTATGTCAGGATTTTGAGTGACAGTCGTTTTTGTGAGGTCAGTTTGCATTGGAGAGATAGGGAAAATAATTAGTTGAACGCCTCCTAAATGAAAAACGGGCTATTTTGAATTTTTTGCCAAAATCTCCAAATTTATAGAAATTTGAGTGTGGATAAATGTTACTAGTCAACTGTTTGTCTAAAATCTTACACTTAATTACTTATGCTAATTAGCAAAGTAATTAATTAGTCATTTTTTTTTCATTTTTGGTTGTTTTCACTCCGGTAGAGGGTCGTTCGGATATTTTTTCAAGAACCTAACTTCGAATGGCTTTTATAAATACCAGACAATCTTTCGATACAGACTGTTAATCCGATTTGAGATATAGGACTGAAAAATGTACTCCTCTTGGTATCTACATGTGTACCTTTTTTTCATATTTTTCAATTTTTGGGCAGGTGTGAAGGCCTAGATGTGTTGTTGGACACCTATGCATACAGAAGATATAAAAACTTACCAATCCTAACCATCCTTGATTGTCAAACATTGGTGAAAGAAGTGGAGGCGGACAAAATGTGGTCACACGAGGCTCAAAGGTGACATTGGGTGTGTTTTTTTACTCAAAAACAACTATTTGTACCCTGGTTATGGACTTTAAACCTTTCAAATTACAGTGAAAAAATGTGCTGAAACTTGTGGAACATCAAGCAGTGAATTTTAATGTGTACGAAGAGTTTCAGTCATCACCAGTGACACTGTCGCCAAATGAAATCTACAGAATGACCACCCTTCAGTCGAAGGCCTGTAATAGCCGAAGCAGTCAACCGAAACGGTTAAAATTTGGACCGGAGTCTTACAGAATGACCTCTACTAGTAAGTTGAAACAGTTTAAACCAAACTGGAACGGTCACCGTTTCCAAGATGGCGTATAACCAATTAAGACCTCTATGAACGGCAGGATGTGACGAGTGGTACCCTCCATGAGTCCATTGTTTTTAAACTAGTGTTTTGCTGAGTAACAATGGTGGTGATTCCCCAATGTTTGTTTTGTTGAAAGCAGCATGTGCTAGGCTGCCGCGCCGGTGTTCTCGTTTAGCTGTAAAGTTGTGTAATCGTGGAGCAGTGCTTTGTAAAATAAAGGTGTTGAATGTGCATCTGCTAGCTGTTTTGTTGGAAAAAAGTTGCCGATGTACGAAGGGGTATGGGCTCAAAATTTTTAAACAAAATTTTGTAGGGTTTTGAGTTTAGGTTGCAGATCCAAGCTTCAATTTTGAATTGTGAAAAAATCTAAGACTTCCTATGTCAGGATTTTGAGTGACAGTCGTTTTTGTGAGGTCAGTTTGCATTGGAGAGATAGGGAAAATAATTAGTTGAACGCCTCCTAAATGAAAAACGGGCTATTTTGAATTTTTTGCCAAAATCTCCAAATTTATAGAAATTTGAGTGTGGATAAATGTTACTAGTCAACTGTTTGTCTAAAATCTTACACTTAATTACTTATGCTAATTAGCAAAGTAATTAATTAGTCATTTTTTTTTCATTTTTGGTTGTTTTCACTCCGGTAGAGGGTCGTTCGGATATTTTTTCAAGAACCTAACTTCGAATGGCTTTTATAAATACCAGACAATCTTTCGATACAGGTTGTTAATCCGATTTGTGATATAGGACTGAAAAATGTACTCCTCTTGGTATCCACATGTGTACCTTTTTTTCATATTTTTCAATTTTTGGGCAGGTTTGAAGGCCTAGATGTGTTGTTGGACACTTATGCATACAGAAGATATAAAAACTTACCAATCCTAACCATCCTTGATTGTCAAACATTGGTGAAAGAAGTGGAGGCGGACAAAATGTGGTCACACGAGGCTCAAAGGTGACATTGGGTGTGTTTTTTTTACTCAAAAACAACTATTTGTACCCTGGTTATGGACTTTAAACCTTTCAAATTACAGTGAAAAAATGTGCTGAAACTTGTGGAACATCAAGCAGTGAATTTTAATGTGTACGAAGAGTTTCAGTCATCACCAGTGACACTGTCGCCAAATGAAATCTACAGAATGACCACCCTTCAGTCGAAGGCCTGTAATAGCCGAAGCAGTCAACCGAAACGGTTAAAATTTGGACCGGAGTCTTACAGAATGACCTCTACTAGTAAGTTGAAACAGTTTAAACCAAACTGGAACGGTCACCGTTTCCAAGATGGCGTATAACCAATTAAGACCTCTATGAACGGCAGGATGTGACGAGTGGTACCCTCCATGAGTCATTGTTTTTAAACTAGTGTTTTGCTGAGTAACAATGGTGGTGATTCCCCAATGTTTGTTTTGTTGAAAGCAGCATGTGCTAGGCTGTCGCGCCGGTGTTCTCGTTTAGCTGTAAAGTTGTGTAATCGTGGAGCAGTGCTTTGTAAAATAAAGGTGTTGAATGTGCATCTGCTAGCTGTTTTGTTGGAAAAAAGTTGCCGATGTACGAAGGGGTATGGGCTCAAAATTTTTAAACAAAATTTTGTAGGGTTTTGAGTTTAGGTTGCAGATCCAAGCTTCAATTTTGAATT
>CH002611.1:62645-81054 GCA_000149265.1 Ciona savignyi
TTAACAGCCGCTTAATAGTTTCTCCAACAGGGTTGCCATTTGGCCTTTTTCACGGCCGAATTTCAGAAATTTGGCCGTACCAAAATTGCTTCGGACGCGAAAAAAATAGTTTGGCCGTGCGGAAAAATCTGGCCGAATTTGGCCGTATAAGCACAGTGTCAAATTTTTTGCCAAAGCGTCATGTTATTTTTACGCTACAGTAGAAATAAAGGGAAAAAAATATATATGGGAAATAAATTAATAATATCAAATGTCTCATTCACTAAATCACAAAGCTGAATATGACGTTTTGAAATAAAATAATAACGGTCGGCATTCCTATAATAAAGTATATTAATGGGTTCGACAAATCTAGAGGGAATTAAAATTAATCAATTTTTGATCAAATAAAGAGATAAATAGCTCAATTGGCTAAATTAAATAGTTTATTTTGCACTTGATACAAATTGGCCGAATTTTGGCAGTAAACAAACACAGTTTGGCCGTAAGGCATATTTTCCGTCTGACAACCCTGTTCTCCAATACCCTTACATGGAGATTTTCCATACGAAGTAGCAAAAGAAAGACTAATTAGCATCAACATTAAAATTGAAACAGTAAGACAAAGATTTAAAATGTTGTTGGAGTTTTTATACTGTACTGCACATCCATCAGACGAAAAGTACTCAATGTTTTGTATATTTGTGTATTTAATTCGGATCAGGGAGACCAGTTGCTTTTGCAGCTCATACACAAAACCAGTATTATGATTAAGGTTGTCTGATATAAAACAAAATGAGTGAGAGTGGGAGATGTTCACCCTCCTTATAATATACAACAACAGGGTGGACTGTACATTGGCTGGTGTTCCAACGAAAACTTTGAATTTCATCCAGTACTTGGAACTTATAATTTTCTGCAAAATCAGTATGAACAATTAGATAGTTCTCAGATAAATTTTCTTTTCTGTGTTTTAAATACTTTCCCTGGCAATGCAAGAGTGCGCTGCGCTGTCAACCCGTCTATAGAATTTGCGAAAAAGATTAATAAAATTATTACTGTTACCAGAATGGTCTACTATTATTGACCATTCTTCTGAGTTCCACTGTTGGTAAGGAATCAAGTCCTCTCCTCTATAATCCTTGTACAATTCATTAAGATATTAACGTAAAACTACAAAGACCGGGCAGTTTGGACACTGATGGATTATGCACATTCTTGATTCCTTGATAATTGTGATCCTGCTGGGACTTAACCTGATCTAGTTACAAATTTTTTTAATAGTAAAAAACTTGCATTATTCAGTTGCTCTGCTCCTTTAAGACTATATTAAACCTAAATTTATTTATTAAAACAAATATTTTTGGAAGGGGGAAGGATGAAAAATGTGCATTTGTGAAATTTGGTCTTAAAAATTTATTTTAAAGTTGACAAAGCTAATTTTTAACCTGCTTAAAGATTTAAGCTACTTCTTACTTTCAAAAAAGATTGCATCTCAAAACTGTCTTGCATACAGGAGCTACCCCCTCTAGCGTCGGTGGTGGTAAAAATAATTTTAAAACCTGATTTTGACTATTTTATAATGCCCTAAGGATAAATTGGATGTAAAATTCAGTTTCCTCACTACCTTTAAATACATTAATTTTTAGCTTTCCACATGGTTTACTTTTCGAGATATCGACAATTAAAACTTGTAAGTAGGCATGCTCACCAACAATAAGCCATCGTGTGTATAATTTCGTATAATCTATATTTGTTTTAATTTATTTTATGTCCTAAATATTTTGTGTTTTATGTCGTTTATTTTTGCATTTGAAGTTTTCCGACTTTCACATATTATTACCCGTCACGTAATTATCACCTTGTACAGGCCTTTGTATTTTTTTCTGTTTAACTCGTTAACATAGTTTTCCCACCTAATTCCCCACAGTTAGTCAAACGTGCAGATGTGAAACGTCTCGCACGTAAACTTCTCGCACCTCGTAAATTCCCTATATATTCTGGAAATTTGAATACCATATTATAACCTACTAAATAACCTACAATAACGTACTTGAGATAACTTGCGTCATGCTGAATGACGTACTAAGTAACCTGAGTCGCGAATAAACCGTATATTGAATAAGACGCAGAATACAACTAAAGTGAATCAAGAGTTAGTTTTCGAGTGTAACATTACGACCTCACAAATCGTGGCTTTACAACTTTAATAATTAGTGGGCGTTTTGAGGACAGAGCAGGCTTTGTCAAGTTCAAAGTAACCAGAATAAAGATCTCTATCGAAAAGCTACGAGCAGACGCAAACTACAAAAGAAAGCGCGAGCCCACAGTGTGGCCGGTTTTTCATCCTGCCGTCACTTTTGATCCGCTGGGAGTTGCGACCTTAAATTTTGTCCTAATTATTTTTCTAGGTGTTGGTACATTGTCTGAAAATCTCAGCAAAATCTGAGAGGTACGATGTACGGGCTGTTAAAAATATTATGGAATGACCCTCAAATTAAAAATTCCATTCTTATTTATGTAGTTTTGAGGAACAGCAGAACCTGATCTCGTACCAGTACCAAGGCAAAATCTACTACAAACTGTACAAGGAGGTGAAACGTGGGGACGAATTGTTGGTTTGGTATGGCGAGCAGTACGCGAAAAGCCTCGGAATACCGACCGATTATAAAGTCCCGATTGTGGAGCCAATTCCACTGAAAACTGAAAGAAAACCGTTCTTGGGTAAATAACTTTAATTTTTTTTGTAAATCCGTCCCGCTGTAACATTTTACTGTACAGAATTTTCAATCTTTGAAGAAACTGTAGTATTTAAAACTTTAAAGATACCCCCATTCGGGTAAAATATATATTGTTGAAGTGAAATAAATAAATTGTCGTAATTTTTGTGTCCAAATACTGGATTTATAGTTTTTGAAGCTCTTGGACAATGTAACCGCCTTTGATTTTCCTATTCATGAATATCTTATTGACATAGTAGGGATTATGACGTTCAATGTTGATTAATTTGCATTAGCTGTGACGTAACAAACGTATTTGTTATATACCAATCTGTTATAAATTTCTTATTTACCTCATTGTTTATAGACGAATATTTCGAATGTGAGAAGTGCGGTAAAGTTTTCGCGGACGAAGAAACGTTGCTTCGACACCGGAAGAGCAAACATCCGGTTCGATTGTCGACCAACAAACATAAGTGTCCCTGGTGCGATTATTCTAGTGATATCGTTAGTCATTTGGAATACCACAAACGCACTCACACTGGAGAGCAGCCCTTCAAATGCGACGTTTGCGGGAAACGTTTTACGGTGTCAAGCCATTTAAAACAACACACTCGAACGCACACGAATGAGCGACCTTATCAATGTGAAAGATGCGACAAGCGGTTTAACCAACTCTCCAGCCTAAATAGGCACATCCGAACTCTACACGATAAGATTGCGTCGTTCGTGTGCAGAGAATGTGGCGCCAAGTTCGGTCGAGCAGTCAATCTTAAAATCCACATGCGAATCCATACCGGAGAGAAGCCGTACAAATGCAGAGAATGTGGCGCCGATTTTAGCGATCCATCGAGTTTACGGCACCACATCATAAGCATCCATACAAAGGAATACCCTCATCGTTGCTCGATTTGCGGGAAAGGGTTTTTGCGTCCGAGCGAACTCGCAAAACATAAAAATAAAGTTCATTAAAGATGTTCCCGTTCTAACAACGTTGTTTGTCACGTCACAGTGGTCCAATTTTGGAAAATACGATTGTTATAACACATTGGTATTATTACGAATAATTGTTACCTTTGTGACGTTGCAATACTGTTTGTTCACGTGTTAACCTTGTTAGTTCTCATTTTTTTTTTTAATTTGATTAAAAATAAATTTAACCTTACTGTAGAGTCTGCCAGTCTGGTAATGAGTCCAGAATTCTGATTCTACTTTGCAGCCTCTACTTGCTGCTATAAGGGTAATGGTGCCCGGCGATCGCTTCTTAACTCTTATTGTTTTTTCCAAACTCCTGGCTGGAAGCCTGTCTTTAAGGCTCTAAGTCTTAATGTAACTCAGCCAACACAGATTGGTTTTCTTTCTTATTATGCGATTAACAGTGAACAGTAAGAACACGTTAACACGACGTTAAGAACACGATTTCCAGGGTGTTTTCACTACCATTAATTTGCCCTTATTTAAATATATAATAGTTAATTAGTCATACACAGTATAAATTAAAATCAAATTAGCACACATTATTAAGGATTACTTCAGATTCTAAATACCAAATTAAAACTGACCGCATGGAAAAATAAACTCTCACACCGACTCGTGTGAAACATAGAAATTAAATGGTTAATATCCGTAACATTCCGGCCCCAAATTATGTTCAACCATAGGGTAAATAATTTCAAAATAAAACAAACGGATATTAATACACAGAAACATGAATCACTGACTTTCTAGTCATCAAGTTAATATTAGTTATCGAAAGACACCGGTAATGAGTTTACATACACATACCCCATAAAGGCAGTTAGCTACTAGAAAGAAAAAGGAACGAAAGTTAAAGCACATAGGAGGGTAACGTTAAATGTGGCCCTCGGGCACAATTTTCTTATGTCTCTTTCCAGTGTTGCATGAGCAGTTCTCACTCGTACTCTTCTCACAAGTCCATTTTTGTCGCACAAACAGTGTTCGATCACTCCTTTGGGCCATTGCCCACGCTTCACCTTTTCATCGACGACCAGAACAACATCTCCAACCTCAAAGTTTTTACAGGGTTGTAACCATTTTTGCTTACGTTGCAGAAGGGGGAGATACTCTTTTAGCCACCGATCCCCAAAATTGATCAGCCATTAGCTGAACTCGCCGCCAAGATTTCCTGTACCCATCAGCCTTTATAAACTCATCAGGCGGAAGCGTATTGTCCACAGCACCCTTCAACAACATATTTGGAGTCAACACGAGAAGGTCTCTCGGGTCGTCACTCAACGGGGTGATAGGTCTATCGTTCAGGATTCTTTCCACCTCTGCCATCAGAGTGATTAATCCATAATCATCCAAAACTTGTTCCCCAATAATGGAACGAATAACCTTCCGCACAGAGCGTATAACTCGCTCCCAGACTCCGCCCTGGTGACTCGCCGCAGGAGGATTAAAGCTCCAATTGACTTCTTCTTGAAGCAAAGCATCATGAATTTGCTTTTTGTTCCATCGTCGAATGCCTTCCCGCAGCTCTCTTTCAGCACCAACAAAATTATGTCCCGTTATCGCTATAGATTTGCTTAGGACACCCAACTCTTCGACTTATAAATCGCCTATAGACGTCAATAAATGCACTGGTTTCCAATGATGTGTGCCACCTCTATATGCACAGCTCTTGTGGCCAAACATGTAAAGACACACCCCATACCTCTTGACATGACTTCTACCCAGCTTTGTCAATATAGGACCCATGTAGTCAACGCCTACAGAAGAGAATGGAGGATTTCCCGGGGTTACTCGTGCAGGAGGTAGAGAGGCCATCATTTGCTCACCGACCGATGCCTTCCAGTAGCGACACTTCCTGCATTCACGCAGGGCTCTTCGTACAGCTGCCTGGCCTTGGAGAATCCAAAATTTCTCTCTGATCGCAGATAGCACATGCATCGTGCCACTATGCCCATGCCTACAATGGTAATGTGAAATGATTAAGTCAGTCACAAAATGTCGAGGTGGTAAGATCATTTGATGCTTGGCATACTGGCTCAACTTGGAATTTCGTAGTCTCCCCCCCAACATACATCACTCCTTTCACCTTGAACGGACTCAGCTGCTGTAATGCCATTTAATAAGGGTGATTTTCTCAGCTGGGATACTGAATGAATAACTAATGGTGCATCAAACGAATCATGATCATGCAGATGCTTAATCTGAGCGGGAAAGGCCTCCTTCTGAACAACCTTTACAATGGCTAGAAGTGCGTCTTCTAGTTCTGAGGAAGACAAAAAACTTGGTAAGGTCATTGGTTCGGAACCCACTTCTCGACTCCGACATGATTTCCACAACAGGTATTTCTTAAAACGCAGCAGCCATGCTACAGAACGCTGTAGAGCTGCAAGGGTCGAATACCTATTTAACAATGAGTGTATTACTGAACCAGAATTCTGACCTGGTACAACAGAATACACAATAGCTTTTCTTGTGATCTCTGGATGGTTCTCCATAATTGGAGGCAAAACAGTAGGGCATACCGGCCATTTATCCTCCGACTCATACAAGAACGCCGGCCCCTTAAACCACATTTCCGCTTTTCCTACCTCCCTGGGCATCAGCCCTCTTGAGGCAATATCGGCAGGATTTCTCCTCGTATCGACGTGTCTCCACTGGATTGGAGAAGTAGAGTTGTGTATCAGAACTCCAGTCAGATTTGCAACAAAGGTTTGAAATCTTGTCGACTTATTTTGAATGTACTGCAACACAGTAGTGGAATCAGTCCAAAAGGTTACATCACTCGGGTCATAGTCCAGTTCATGGCAAATATTGTTCATTAATTTGACTGCAACAACCGCAGCAGTCAATTCCAACCTCGGGATACTTATGGGACATATTGGAGCAACTCGGGACTTACCCATCACAAAGGAACAAGATATGACATCATCATTGCCAACTATCCTCAAATAACTAACTGCCCCATATCCCAGTTTGCTTGCATCGCAAAATGTGTGCAACTTTGATCCTCGAATGAAAGATACTGGCTTAAAACATCTAGGTATAGTTACCTCTTCAAGTTTGCTCAGTGACTGTAACCAGTTTTCCCAGACACTTCTCCGCAGATCTGTCACAGGGTCGTCCCATCCCAACTGGTCATTGCACGCCCCCTGAAGCAGCTTCTTTGCAGGCAACACAAAAGGCTGCACAAAGCCCAATGGGTCATAAATCTGACTTACCATGGAAAGCATTCCACGACGAGTTGCCGGTTTAGAGCACAGATTCACTTTCACTTCGAAACAGTCGACCGACGTGTTCCAAAGAACTCCAAGCACCTGCTCAGTAGGAAGCACAGTGTGACATCCACGACATCCATGGCTTAATAAAGGTGATAACTCTGTCTCTGCAATGGAATTTAATACTTCATTACTATTGCTTAGGTACTTAGTAAGGTGGAATCCACCACTACGCAACAATGGTTTAATTTGACTCAAGAAATTCAACATCTCCTTGACAGAAGCACACGATTTCAACAAATCATCGACATAGAAGTTGTCCATTACAGCTTTTATGGTTGTTGCATCTGCTCCCGTTTTGTTTTCTGCCGCCACTCTTCGTAAAGCATAACCAGCACAACTGGGCGAGGAGGTGGCTCCAAAAAGATGCACATTCATCTGATGATCGACCGGTGTACTATCCAAATTACCTTCTGACCACCAGAGGAATCTCAACGAATCTCGGTCTTCAGGTTTCACCAACACCTGGTGAAACATCCCCTTTATGTCAGCCAGCACAGCAACCGGTTCCTGTCGAAAGCGCAGCAATACGCCAACCAAACTGTTTGTAAAGTCAGGACCCTGCAATAATTCACTGTTAAGGGATGAGTTTTTAAACTTCGCAGCACAATCAAACACAACTCTAAACTTAGGCCCTGTGCAATGATGAGGAATATACCAAGTCCTTGACTTGGGTTCTAATTCATCTTCCGGGATCCTTCTTGCATGTCCAAGGGTGAGATATTCTTTTATCTTGTTATGATACTTTTTAAGCAGCTCGGGGTCACGTTTAAATCTCCTCTTTAGAGAACTAAGCCTTCTTTCTGCCATAATCCGATTGTTGGGGAAGGAAACATTGCTTCTCCTCCATGGAAGTCCTATTGAAACTGCGAATCGACCCTTGACCACAGTGGAATCCATAATATCCCTTGGCCTTCTTATCTTGCACGTGACAGCTCACTTCTCTGTGGCTCTTTCAAATCCTTAAAGTCCTGTGCAAATACCTCTAACATTTCTTTACAAGACTGCTTGTCTGACTTTGGCATGTCTCTGCCTAAAAATTGAATGTAAGCACACGACGCAACGGCCATTCTTAGAACTTAATTCGGCTCCAAATATTGACCAGCCTAGACCAGTATGAAGACCAAGTGGCTCACCATTACGACCACACCGCTGGTCGGTCAACCGAAACGCGTCTAAAACATCGTTGCCCACCAGCAATTCAACTGTGGCGTTTTCTATCCTTGGAAAACGTAAATCACTTAAATGAGGGTACAGCGCTGCTATCTCTTCAGTGGGAATGCTACTTTGCACATCCATAATTTTATCTGAGACAACAACATTTGATATATTAAATACATTTGGCTCCTCAATGCCTTGAATGTGCATCAGGTCCTTAATCAGGCCATGGGAGGACACACCATTTTGTGTTTCAATTTTAAAGTTTTGGTCGCAAACATCAAGACCAAGTTTCCTTACTAATGTTTGAGAACACATAGATATATTTGCTCCACTATCCAAAAAGGCATATGTCTTAATACACTCTCCAGCGGCGACATTTAGTCCATACCTTTACTGGTACCACATTGAGGCTCGTTGGTGGCTTTATATCTTTGTCCTGTTTACGAGTTGACACTGATGATATGACATGGTCACTAGTCTTCTCTGGAGTAGTCTTTGCATCAGAACGAGGAAAATGTAACAGGTAATTATGTCTTTTTCCACAGTCCGAACACCGTCCCTGGTAACTACAGTAGCGAAATGAATGGTTAGCCTTTAAACAATTAAAACAAAGGTTATGTTCTTTTACATAGTTCCATCTTTCCTGCACACCCTTTTCCCTAAAGGTATCACATTTCCACAATGGATGTGCTTGTTCACACAACATACAAGGTGACCTCTCTTTAGGAGCATGTATAGCTGCTGTTGCAGAGACTAACCTTTTTGGTGCTCTGTATTTAGGTCCTTCTACCTTAGATTTACTTAACGAACCACAGTACCTCTGGTAAAAATTGTCTTGAGTAGCTCGAGCATGCTCCTGGACCAAGTTCATCAGGTCATCAAATGTAGGCATGAAGCCCATCAGCTCGTCTCCTGGTGCTCAATCTGCAAAATTCTAACTTGATATGATCAGGAAGCTTATCATATATTTTTTCGAGGTTTGAGGAACTGTTCAAGTCCTGGCCATATCCCCACTCCGTTAAAGTGGTAAAACAATTAAACATTTTGTCCCCCAACAAAAACAATCCATCAGCATCACCTGACTTGAGAACCGGTCCATCGGTTACTTCTTTCATGAAAGCCCGGACAACACTGTATCTTTCTCCGTACTTGTTCTGCAGTCGCTGCAACGCAGTCTTGTACCCAAGACTCCTGTTTGACATTATCCTGCAACATTTAATTGTCTCGTGGGCTTCCCCTTTGCAGAGTTGCAGCAAAAATTTGAGCCTTGCTCCATCATCCGAGACATTTGACTCGACGAAATCCTTAAAATCCTTCATAAATGAATAGAAATCCAAAATATTACCATCAAAGCTACCAAGCTCCATACTCGGTAGTCTGGGGTTTGAATACCCTATTGGGTTAATCATATAGTTCAGCCTTGACCCGGTTTAGGGGTGTGACAGTCATCCAACATGGAGTTGTCCAAGTTGTCCTTATTTGCTAACACCGGTATGGGTATACTTTTACTCTCCTTATTAACATTAACACCGTTCCCAATAACTTTGGAATCACTTACCGGCCCCAATGACTTGGTTGATTTGTCCTTGCTAGTGCCAGATACATCAGTCCCTGCATTCCCCTTGGCAGCATGTGCCCTAAGGGAAATTAAAGGCATTGATATCTTTGAACACCCATCATCGAATAGGCTCCCTTCTGATAACAGTTCGGCTTCTCTTGCCGCAGCCTTAGCCCTGGATACAGACAGTTCTAACTCCAGTAGTTTCAAGCGTTTCTTTTCCAATTCCGCCTCTTGCTCAAGCTGTTTAGCTTGTAGCTTAAGCAGACTTGTCTTTTGCCTGCATCCAGAACTATGTGAATTAGTTGAAATAGTCCCTCCATCTTCTTTTGAAGCCACAGCACTGGCCTGACTGGACGCACACAGTTGCAGAAAATCTCTGTATTTCTTTTCCATGATGGAACGTTTATCCTCGACCTCCTTGATCCTTTCCACTGCAATTTCACGTGCAGATTCACTTTTTAATATGTTTAGGTATTCCCGACATACAACTAAACAGTTTTCACATGTACTATCGAATCGAACTTTGTATTTGGCAACATTCTTGGGTTCTTGTTTAAGAATTGCTTTACACAACTTTTTCTCTACTTTGGCAACACTTGCCAAATGAGTTGTTCTAATTTCCTTTAAATCTTCCATCCTCCTATTGGTATATACAACTACCTCAGAGGGAAAACTTTAATTGCTTCTCCACCATCCAAGGGAGTACAGCTCTTGAAACAACTTATAGTGTACCTTCACCACACAGGAGAAGTCACCTAGAAACAATGTACACCGCCCAGGGGAAGAACTCCTGGAAATAATGTATCTTCACCTCGCAGGGTAAGAAACCCTAGAAATAATGTAGAGTCTGTCCAGAGATGGATACCTGACCCTAGAAATAATGTAGAGTCTGGTAACCAGTCCAGATTTCTGCTTCTATTTTGCAGCCTCTACTTGCTGCTAAGGGTAATGGTGCCCAGCGATCGCCTCTTAACCTATACGGTATTCCCAAACTCTTGGCTGGAAGCCTGTATCTAAGGCTCTAAGTCTCTACGTAAATCAACCAACACAGATTGGGTTTCACTTGTGTTCTATTAGCGTTAAAAGGAAAGAATGCGATTTCTAGGGTGGATTCTCTACCATTTGCCCTAATTCAAATATAATGGTTAATTAGTCTTACACACTATTAATTACAAATCAAATTAACAAACACAATTTAAGATTACTTTAGATTAACTATCGAACCAAAACTGACCGCATGGAGCTAAAAATTAAAACTCTCACACCGACTCGTGTGAAACATAGAAATTATATAGTTAATATCCGTAACATCGTGTTTTGTTTGCCTGTCACGGTTGGTTGGCACTCGACAAAATCAGAATACAACAATGTTCTCGCGCTAAAACTATTTTTTTTTTATAAAAACATCGTTTTAGGTTTTAGAGTCATAGGGAAATGCTCCAGAATTTAAATAGATGAGATGAACAGTTAAGATTTAAATTTGCTTCTTCCAACCTGTTTTTAACATAAAACGTTATAATGTTTGTACAGATGATGATAAAATATTGTTTACATGAAAATGTGACAAAAGTGTTAACCTCTCCAAGCTCCATAGGTGGACGAATAAACGACGCTGAACTACGTTTACTCCGATTTAAAAATAAAAAGCTCGTCACACATTCATCTATGATAAAGCAATAAAAAGTTTTATGAAAATAAAGTACATTACAAATTAAATTGTTTAGCTTTAGTTTTGTTGCTAGTGAAACGGATAGGAAATAATAATGTAGTTACACGCCATAAACTTCAATTAGAAGAATAAAGCTAGCCACACATTGATCTATGATAAAGACATACAAAGTTGCCACACGCTTTGTCAATTATGGGAAAACATTGGATGCACACTAATCTACAAACGATAAATTACAATGATGCAACACAATAATATAGAAAAAGAGAAGTAAAACTTGACCAGGAATAACATTTAATTATTTATATTCAATTATATTATATTAAAACTTAATGGGTTGACAGTAAATTAATATGAAGAATTATATGAAAAATCACAGAATAAAAATATCTGCTGCATAGTGCAATGGTGAAACAAAGATAGCTAATAAAAAGTGCATTCACAAGACCCTACACTCTGTTATATATTAGTATAATGCAAATGTGATTGTCACTAATCTTTAAAAACTTGTATCTAAATGTCTACATACAGCAAACCACAATAGAGAAGTAATAACATTGCAACACGATAATCTAAAGTTTATCAGATAAACTTAATTTGGATGGAAATAGTGAATATTAATGTACACAACATAACAATGTTCATCCTGCTGCATTAGTGCAACCAGCACTGTGCTATGATAGTAACATAAAACATATGCTGTGCATCTACCATGGTAAAAAAGCACTTTAACAACATAATATATCAACAGGTTGTAATAAACGCTGAATGGTGGTCAAAAAGTGTTTTCTTTATTCTCACAAGTTCAAACAGCGACCAGAGAATGGTTGTACAACTCTGCTACAGTTTTACCAACAATGCTCCACTTGTCAGTTTGAGGATCGTAACATTCAATCGAAGTTACAACTTCGTCGTTGGAATCCAACCTACAAGAGAGAATCAGTAACATAACAATCACCATATATTATATAAATCCTCATTTATTTCGAGTGATAATAAGTACAATCGATTTGTGGATTGGTTTTTTATTTATATACTGCTGGGTGAACTAATATATTTGGATTTTTGTTTACAAGAACTTTTATATCAATTATGCCAGCAGTCCAGTTGCTGAAACCTGAAAGTATTACTTTCTATACATTCGATCTATACATTAGGACCTTGGAAACTGGAATCAGGAATTATTAGGTTGCATAGTCATCTAATCATCATGGCCCAATCATCAACACAACAAACTGACAAGAAATGTATTTACCCTCCAACAACATAAATCTTGTTCTGAGCAACACAAGCTGCAAAGAGATGTCGTTCAACATTCATCTCAGACACAAAACTCCAAGTTTCATCGTTTACATTGTATTTCTCCACTGATTTGAGCGCCTTCTTTTCATCATAGCCAGCTTAATATAAGAAGGAATATTGGCATATGATTAAGCAATAGTACCGAGGTAATATCCTTTATTTAAATTACTCCTGTACTGTGACTTATTTCTAACCACTAAATCACCTGGCACAATAGAATACAAAATAAACCATCATTATGGTTTTCACACTGTGTATAAATGACTATCTATCATGACACCAAAGTAAATTCATAGACTCACCCAAAGCATAAATGGTGTTGTCAATCACCACAGCAACAAACCACTTTCGTGGTGTTTGCATAGAAGCAACTTCTGTCCAAGACTCCAATGTTGGATCATAGCACTCAACTGAAGATGTAACTTCTGTCCCATTCTCTCCACACAGTGAATATAAGCGATCTGGGTAAATTGGAATTTATGATAAATAATTGTCTTTAAATTAAGATTTTCATTTATTTTTACAATTACAGATAGAAAAAAAAAGACTTATCTTCAACAAATAAACAAAATACTTATTGCCCAATACCATTGCAATAATAGGTCAAATGTTTGCAAGGAATTATATATAAAGTCCGTCAACATGTGATATTAAAACAAAAGATTTCTTCACTTCTCGGGAAGAAATTTAGCAGAAATTGGTCTGAGGCATTGTTATTACTCATTTGTATTGTGTTAGCTCATTGTATTAGCTCTGGTAACTTGACTAGAATGATGTGTATGTTCCATAGCCCAACCTTTTACCAAAAGCCAGTCAGAGAATAAGAAAATATTTTTTTTATTAAAATAAGGATTGAAATAAGACAAATTTGGATTTAACCTATTTAATGCAGACAAGAGATTGAACAATGCATGCCAAGCTTAAGTGCTAACGAAGAATACAATTTCCATAATCTATAAATGCATCAATTTTCAAACCGGATGCATATCATATCTCCCTGCATGTAACTAATGATAACACACCTTGACATTAGGGAGAAGGTGCTATATTAGAGTGCGTTTCTACAGATCAATATTCTTAGGCTATGCTTTTGCAAGTAGAAAAAAGAATATAAGACTTGTAAACATAGGAATGTGATGCAAGCATTAATAGGAATTTAACATCTACCTTGAAAGGCAACTACAGAATGACCACATCTAGCTTTTTGCATCGGGATAGCTATGACCCACTTGTTTAGTGGAACAACATAACATTCACCCGATAAAAGACGAGTGTTTGTATGATCACACCCACCAAATGTAAAGATTAAACCTGGGATATAAACACATTAGAAAACATCACCCCACAAAACATGTAGACACACAACCATTTAAAACAGCAGCATCATAACCATATCTCTTGACATTCATTGAACCTGCCTCCTTCCATTCTAATTCCCTTTTCTTTAAATCCATTCGATGAACAATGTTATACGCGGCGGTGAGTATGCCATCAGTTATAATGCATCCACCAAAGTAATAGAGAACATTATCAATAACAACAGCTGATCCAGCTAGACGGCCAACTGGTAGATTCTGTGATAAATAAACTTTTATGATGACTTTTTATTATGGACACAAATCCCAAATTCAAGTTATAGTAGTGTTATATTAACTTTTTTTGGTTTTTATTTTATTAATGATCAAAGTTAAATTGTAATTTTTAGTCCTAAGATATGGAAAAAACTACTAACCAAAAATTATCGGAAAAGAAAATCTGATACAAAAATGCAGGAAAACGTTCGTCTTTCTCATAAAGAGAAATGATTAAAATAAAGAGATGAGGACATTTGAATACTTTTTCTTTGTAATTCACCATTGATTTGTTTTAATTTTATTGTTTAGCTCTTTTATTAACATAGTAATAGTATATATTATTTGAATTATATCATTTAAGGAATTTTCTATGATAACTTGGGATATGTATAGACCAATTGTGCTTTTCTTGGTTTATTTTATTCATTTATAACAATTTTAAATTTATTGCAATTTCAATTTAAAGAAAATTATTCGTACCAGTCCCGATATATATATATAAATAACTTACACTAAATAACTTTGCGTAAATTTCTTTTTTATTGGAAAATAAAAGGATAAAGAAAATTTTCAGATAGCTTGAGTCCCGAAAATTATAACCTGATAAAAATTTTGTGTTATGAATGACGTCATTATTTTTTCTTCTTTGCCATTTTAATCCTTTGTTCTCTTAATTTTTGTACACGTGTAAGGCGTGGTTTTAGTTTTTTGATTAGTATCGGTTTGTGACCTTGAATTGGTTGAACATAGTCTGTTGTGAGTCAACCTTGACCGTGGCAGAGGCAATCTGTAGTTATAAAAGGTGAGATAAGCACAATCTGTAGTGAAAGGATTGCTATTACAATTCCCCCAAACTAAAGTATTTACTTTAGATTTTTGTTTCCACTATAAAAACACAAAACAGGACCGTTGATACTATTTTGAAAAACGGGAAAAACGACAGTCGTTAAAAAACGTAAAAACCAGTCAATTGTTTACATGTTGAGATGTGGCCGCCTAAACCTACATATGATTTATTATATTGTTCCGTGTTTATTATTTGTTGTTTCGTATTATTTATATTTTGTTCATTCGTTTCAATTATCGCATTCAATACAATCGCATTTTAAAAACACTTAATGTGAAGTGCGCGTAATTACAACGGGAAAATGTGCACACTTTTCAGCTTAAAGTTAAGATGGCATCATGAGAATAACCATGCAATCCAACAGGTGAATGTTTTTTTTACTACATGTATGGCTTGATGCCCAGATAACTTTGTTTATGTATGTTTATGTACCAATGAAGAAACCACTGCTATCACACTGCTGTTTTATGTGCTTAAAAAACAACAACAAGAAACTTACCGGCAGTTCACTCCATTTCTGTGTTTGCAAATCATATTTAAAAACTTTGTTTAAAGTCTTTTCCCAACCAACTGAGATGATAGAACTCTCTAATAATAGAAGGAATGAATAAGATGCCATACTATCACACTTATATTTACAACAGGTCCATAATTAAACTAGACTTTCCAGGCACCTTACATATTAGGTGAATCGTATTAAGGTGAAACATACCAAACAACAGTAATATCCGATATTAACAAATACACAGCCATAACTACAACACACAAGGAAGAATTATAGCCCTGGAAGCAAGTATTAATCTTATTATTGATCACTTTTGATAACATGTGCAAGGCCTTGCCTTCAAACAGGGTAAAACAGTACTTTTATTCAACATTAAACGTCAAATATATATAAATCGCGAATTTGAAAAAATTTATCTATTTCTAGTTGATGTGAGTGAAAAACATGGAAAATGAATAAAATAAAAATTTATTTATACCTTTGTTCTTTAATCTCTGAGCCATAGCTTGGCAGTGCTTATAAATCCAATCATCTTGCTTTCGAAGAACACTCTAAATACAATTTATATTCAAGGTAAATTATACAAAATATATTTCAGTCAAATTTTACCAACTAGGTAGCAAAGCATTTAATGTGTAGGCTGAAAGGTTGCGAGTTTGAATCCAGCTTTTGAACAGACATTTGTTCTGTAGCAATCCACTTGGCTTAAACCCAAAGGATGATTGGGTAGAACAAAAAGAAAACACATGTAGCAGCTGCTTATTTACATTTATATATTATTGACTTTACACAGTAAGCGGTTTTAGCTATGATTTTATTCCGATACACATGGTAAGTAGATTTTATTTGCCCAACTTCGGAAAAAAACAGAAGTATCCTATCCTGCCCATTCTCACCTCGATGGCATCCACATTTCCAAGGGTCTCATTTGTCAAGCCATCGGAATCAATAAACTTGATGAGTTCGTTCAAGTAACCTTCCCTGGCAGCCACATCCCACTTAACCCAGTTCATGACAGCAGTGTAAACAAAATCAGGACAAACCTGGATGGATGGTTTGGTCATTGGCATTTAAAATCAAAAAATGACTATTATTTACTTTGTATTGAGGGATTTATTATTATTTTAGGGGAAAAATATATTGGATATATTTTTCACAGTAGTCCCATAATTTATTTTATTAAATACATAATGTTTTTTTTTAATATGCTAAATACCTTATTTAGCAATTTAAAAAAACATTAAAAATAGCCTTGTTTAAATTTATGACTCCATTCTGTACATATATGTACAGTAAATATGGAAAATAATAAGAACAACCTTTTGGGTTAAATGTTGGTTATTTTTATTTGACGTTTAGTTTGTTAAAAAATAATTTATTGTTTTCTGATTAATCGCAAGCAGACGATATCAACCTTTTTATGAGTTTCCTCAATGAGCTTCACAACTTGATCTTTGGACAGTTGCTGGAAATCATGGAGGCTGATAATTTGTTTATAACTGTCAATGATGAATTGGTTGACTTTGCTCTTTAACTCTGGAACATCGTATTTATCAACCAATGCATGGATCGTCAAACAGTTTTGGCTAGAAATTGAACCCGATAGATATTCGATGCACAATATCTGGGAAGCTGAAATTAGAAAATGTTAAACCAGTGTTAACACTACAAATCAATCACTAACATGTGTGACCAATCACTAACAACTAATTTAGCTTTGACAGGGATGGAATAGGATGGAATACTGTGTGTGATGGGGTGGTGGGCACAACAGTTGGTATAACACATCAGCTACAGTACTATGACTTTCAAAATAGTGACTATATGATTTATTGCTATAACAAATTACAGTAAGCAAGCAACCATTTAGAACTATAATATTCCTACATTCCATTTGCAAGTAATCAGAGACTGCCAGAATATTGCAAGCATTGTTGCCATTGATCTCGATTCGTCCAGTATACATAAACTCCACAAGAGCCTCCATGGTTCCAAAATCTACATCTTGGACTGCTACACTATCCTTGTACTTCTCCTTCATCTAATAGAATAAATCCATGGATTAAATTTATGTTTCAAGCAAAATATATCAGTGCCTACAAGCAATGTTCTTAAGGTGCACATGATTTTGTTCCAACTTAAGCTTGGTAAGCCAGAATTCTAATCATTACATTATCAATAACAATTAATAAAACAAACCTCGGTTGTAAACATGGTTTTGAAGAAATTGGAAAAACATGAGAGAACCATCTTATTTGCACGAATGTTGTTCCCTTCCACACAAATTGTGATATCGTTGAAATCTCCATCTATCCGTGACTGGTTGGCAAATTGAAGAAGGGCAGATCCATGATCTATGTTGTAAGTTTTGGCAGAACCTGTTCCACTGATAGACAGTGTCATTTTTCCCAACGACATACTAATTTAACATTATTTCTGCAATGATATGCTATATTGATAATCTAGGTTAGTTTGGTGTTGCAAAGTCATGTAATCATAAAAACAGACTCTTATACCACAAATTTTGTAACATTATAATGTTCATATTTTCAAATCATATATATAGCTTATTTATATTGACCGAATCTAAGTTGTAGTGTAGTGACAATAAAAATCAAAATTCTGCTGATCATATTTGACTACAGTAGCATACACAAAAAGCATTAGTGTATACCATGAATCTTAATCGTGGAACAGGGGTCCCTCTATTTTGTACATGTCCGCTAGGTCCGCTTGGTTCGCTAGGTCCGCTATGTCCAGTGCTAGGTCCAGAGCTAGATCTACTAGGTCCAACACTAGGTTAGCTAGGTTCAGTGCCCCGCCCTAAACACTAATCGCAAC
>CH002611.1:92010-107552 GCA_000149265.1 Ciona savignyi
CATTTGTCAAGCCATCGGAATCAATAAACTTAATGAGTTCGTTCAAGTAACCTTACCCTGGCAGCCACATCCGAACTTAACCCAGTTCATGACAGCAGTGTAAACAAAATCAGGACAAACCTGGATGGATGGTTTGGTCATTGGCATTCTCAGGTTCAAATCAAGGATTGATCAACTAGTTAAAGAAAACTGTTCTTTAGTTCGTATTGAGGAATTTATTATTATTTTAGGAAGGAAATATATTGGAGATATTTTTCACAGTAGTCTCTCACAGTAATTTATTTTATTAAATAGTGTACATAATGTTTTTTTAATATGCTAAATACCTTATTTAGCAATTTAAAATAAAAAACATAAAAAATAGCCCTGTTTCAATTTATTTGACTCCATTCTGTACATATATGTACGGTAAGTATGGAAAATAACAATACCAAACTTTTGGGTTAAATGTTGGTTAATTATTTCACGTTTAGTTTGTTAAAAAATAATTTATTTTTGTCTGATTAATCGCAAGCAGACGATATCAACCTTTTTATGAGTTTCCTCAATGAGCTTCACAACTTGATCTTTGGACAGTTGCTGGAAATCATGGAGGCTGATAATTTGTTTATAACTGTCAATGATGAATTGGTTGACTTTGCTTTTTAACTCTGGAACATCGTATCTATCAACCAATGCATGGATCGTCAAACAGTTTGGGACAGAAATTGAACTCGATAGATATTCGATGCACAATATCCGGGCAGCTGAAATTAGAAAATGTTAAACCAGTGATAACACTACAAATCAATCACTAACATGTGTGACCAATCACTAACAACTAATTTAGTTCATACAGGGATGGAATAGGATGGAATAGTGTGGGTGATGGGCACAATATTTTGTTTAACACATTAGCTACATTACTAGGACTTTCAAAATAGTGACTATACGATTTATTGCTATAACAAATTAAACCAAACAATTATTCAGAACTATAATATTCCTACATTCCATTTGCAAGTAATTAGAGACTGCCAAAATATTGCAAGCATTGTTGCCATTGATCTCGATTCGTCCAGTATACATAAACTCCACAAGAGCCTCCATGGTCCCAAAATCTACATCTTGGACTGCTACACTATCCTTGTACTTCTCCTTCATCTAATAGAAAAAATCCATGGATTAAATTTATGTTCCAAGCAAAATATACCAGTGCCTACAAGCAATGTTCTTAAGGTGCACATGATTTTGTTCCAACTTAAGCTTGGTAAGCCAGAATTCTAATCATTACATTAACAATAACAATTAATAAAAACAAACCTCGGTTGTAAACATGGTTTTGAAGAAATTGGAAAAACATGAGAGAACCATCTTATTTGCACGAATGTTGTTCCCTTCCACACAAATTGTGATATCGTTGAAATCACCATCTAACCGCGACTGGTTGGCAAATTGAAGAAGGGCAGATCCATGGTCTATGTTGTAAGTTTTGGCAGAACTTGTTCCACTGATAGACAGTGTCATTTTTCCATCAAGATTTATCAATTTTATTTTAAATTCTGTAGCCCAACTGAAAAAAAATAAAAAGGCGTAATTGATTGTAAATTTATATATACTAATAATTATAAATGTAAATAACCTTTTTATTAAAATAATATAATTAAACAAATATATAAAACTACTTAATGGAATAATTGTACAACATAACATTCTAAAGATGTGTCATGAAATAAATATCCAGTTTACAATACCAACATAATGTTATATATGAATAATGTATTCTTGCCTATGCTTATGTTTGGTGTTACTAATATTTTTATTTGGGTTGTTTGCAGAACAGTCATATTTGTCTTACCGTATAGCACGATTTAACTTGTTTGCTTATTAGCGAACACTACAGCGCGAAAACAAATAAATATGGATTAAATACGCTGGCACGTGTGACAATGATCGCGGGTCTTTATTCCCATACAAAATATCCTAAAAACTTCAACGATATCATAATCAAATACACCGCTGAAATAGTTCCTGTTATTCGACTGCGGTGAAGGGGCCACTCCCAATGTTATTGTAAGCACTTAATTTTATGCAAAACTTACAATAACAAGAATGTTGATTTCCAAAACAAATCCACAAGTAAATAAGCAAGATGCGGATCTGTAGAGTATTGAGATATATGTACTAAGAAACAAGTGTGATAAATATAAACAAATATTAAATTTTTTAGCAAAAAAATAAAATTACCTTTTTATATAGATACGAACTGTTCATCAACATTCTTATTCTCTTATACAAAACTAAAGAGGATTAAGTGAAAAAAAGTTTCAGGTTATTCCCCCGGTGTTAAAACTGCAGTTTAGCAATGCTTATCTTCACATAGATTGAGGTAACATGAAGCCTTAGGGGATTTTCAGTTTTTGCTTAGTTCAGGCTTGGGTTTTACCTATTGCTAGCACTAAATCTGGCATGAGGTTTCCCACCTAATAGGCCTCAGCCAAAACTCTAATGACCCGCGATCCGACTCCTTACAAAAGCTTTTTTTTATTGTTATATTGCAAGCTGATATAGTACAACGCATACAGTTAAACTGGTACTTATACATGTTTGGAGATGTGACTCCAATCAGGCAGTGCTTACGTCCGCATCTCAGAACGCGTTTTTGATAATATATCAATACAACGAGTTTATAACAAAACGTCAGCTTGCCACGAATCGCGTAATGTGTGTGAAGATTATATAGGAAGTATTAGTTCGGGGATAATACCCAGTTTACACGCAGAAGAAATGATTTGATATAATGTGCAAAAAAATATAACATAAAACCGCGAATGTCACTACAAGCCTCTGTGTCAAGTTTCATCATAGACTCTCAATACATAGACATGAAACCCGCCAATGAACGTCGCCACCATTTGGCTTTATTGAATCTACCCAAAACAACAGAGACGTTGTTAAACTATACAACTTTGCGATTCAGCACCAAACAGCTATTAAAGATAGCGTTCAACTAATTTAAACCTGTATGAATGGCAGGATGTGATGAGTGGTCCATAACTTATTGTTTTTAAACGAGGGTTTTACTGAGTAACAATGGTGGTGATTCCCCAATGTTTGTTTGTTGAAAGCAGCATGTGCTAGGTTGCGCGCCGGTGTTCTTGTTTAGCTGTAAAGTGTTGTAATCGTGGAGCAGTGCTTTCTTTTTATAAAGTGTGGATTGTGCATCTGCTAGCTGTTTTGTTGGGGAAAAAGTTGCCGATGTACAAGGGGTATAGGCTCGAAAAGTTACGGTTGCAGATCCAAGCTTCAATTTTAAATTGTGACAAAATCTAAGACTTCCATTGTCAGGATTTTAAGTGACGGCCATTTTTGTTTAGTCATGTTGCATTGGTGAGATAGGGGAGAATAATTCGTTAAATTCCTAAAACTTTTTTTTTAACTAGAAAGTGTCAACCACATGTTTAACCACCACCAATTGTAAAACACAAATCGCATTTTATAAAACCAAGTATGGTAGTTTGTTTCTGCAAGCATAAACGCATGAGCCCCTAAGGTAACAATCAGATCTTGTTATCCATGTTCATTACACAATATATGTTATTGTCAGATATGTGCACGCCAGGCCCACGTTATCCAACATTCGAGAAAGTTTTAGAAATTGTTTTAGAAAAACAAAGTTTTATTGTGGCTCCATTATTCTTTTTGGTGGATGTCGGGGCGCCATACCATGTCTGTCACCATTATGATTTGAGAACAAAATCTTTTTTACGGCATTTCCCTACATTCCACCAAATAAGATTTAAAGTAGAGATGCCATTCAAGCGCTATGCCCGAAAAAGCTATTTTTTAAACAAAAACTATCGTTTTGTTTTTTTACGTCCCAAGGTAATTTCCCTGGATTTATTACACAAATGTTTGGTTTCTGCAAATCTAAACTATATACTTTAACAAATTACCGAGTTTTATTACGATTCCATTACACTTTCTGGTAGATGTCGGGTCACAAGACATGCCTGTTAAGCGTTTGATAAAAAAAAATGAAAAAAACGAACAAAAAAAATATGTGTCCCATTTTTCCAAATGGGACCCATAACTATTATAAATTCCGGTTCGCTTACCTTTTTTTATATCCCAGTGACTGTTAGTATTAAAACAGTTGTAGGCCCTACTATAGAAAATATAAAATGGCTCCGAAAAATGTCTCAATTTATATATCCACAATATTGATTTTCTTTCATTAAAACCTGGTTCAGATAAACTCCATAACAATCTTTGAAAATTAATATTAGAGAGTGTCAAACAAGTGTTTAACCACCACCATTTGTAAAACACATGTTGTATGCTATATATTCATGCGAGCAGGTTCCCTAACCATAGCTTGTATTTTATACACCGAGTATGTAGTTTGTTTCTGCAAGCATAAACGCATGGTTCGCGGAGGTAACAATGTGATCTTGTTATTATAAATTATTACACATTATATGTTATTGTCAGATAGGTGTACGTCAGGTCCATGTTATCCAACATTCCAGAAAGTTTTAACCGGACTGCCATAGTTTTGTTTATGCGAGCAAAAACGCATGGGTCCCATAGTTATTAAATCCAGCTTCTTTTCCATGTGTAGTTAAAACGAGAATAATCGTGTTAGATTTACGAATATTTCACCACAAATATTGTAAATTAAAACCTCTTGTCAAGTGCTGTAGTAAAATGAAGCGAAATTCCAAAACAGCCCAATTTTTTCATGGCTTCGAGGAATTCCCCTGATTTTAGTCATGTTATATAACACCTAGGTCAAGCAAGCAGGCAATTCCTAGCAGGCGATTCGAAAAGTGGTGTACTACATACGTCACTCTTGTTATGCATGATGCACTGCATAAAAATAGTTGAATGGAAATATAACGTGATATGATTTTCCTTACCAAGCATATTTAAGACCACAGAAGAACACTTGGCATCGAATACTTGACAAGGGAATCAATGAACAGCTGGGCATCAAAGCGATTTACCACGGCGTTATGGGAAATCGCATTTTCCGAGCACAAGGTGCATAAATTAATGAACACATCATTAACCTTTGCCATTGTGTCGCATGTGAGAATGCTGAAATGACATACATTATAACCTTGTAAAATTTTGGACATCTCAAATAAAACAATGTCACAAATTTTGAAGACAGACTTTCAGGCTACATAATATTAAATTATGCGGTTCTATAAATTTTAGTTTATTATACTAAGTATTTAATAAAATCTTACGTTTTCTTACACAATTTCTTCGCGTTACACATGTGGTGACTTGCGCAGCAATGCAAAATCCGTTTTGATGGAACATCCCTTTATGATTTCCTTGCGCAATATCTAAACACTTGTCGGTGTAAGCATTTAGGGAGCATTCAAACAAACCCAGACAAACAGATTTCATTAAGGCTACGCTCGCCCGTCAGACATAACTAATTTTGGGAATCTTTTACGCTTGCAAGCTCTTTGCACATCATTTAAAAAGGTCAGTAAAAAATTCGTGATTGATGGTATTGTGTGTCGTGCTGTAATAAAAGATGCAACGACAAACGATGTTTTCCGACTATGTTGCGCACCACCAATTAAATAGGATAGGATAGGCTATTAATGTTTATCCCCGTGAATGGGAAAACCTAGGGGGCTAACACACGGGCAATCATCAGATCACCTCGCGTCCATCGTCGGGTTACCGGAGCTATTGCAGTGTGTTGTATATGATAGATACGTTCCTTCAATTTGGTAGAACCCATTAATCCTCTGGGTTCAGGCAATTTCCGTTACGTGCCTTGCCCAAGGACACAACCGACTAGCAAGCGACCAGTTTCGCATCTGCAACCATTCGATTGAAAGGCGACGCACTTAACCGTTAGACCAACGCGCCGGACAAAATGTGAAACTTTTTGTTTTATTTTCCGATCATTAAACTCCCTGTTTCATCGATGTATGTATACAATGTCGTGGTTGCACTTTTTATAAAAGATATGCATCCGATGAATAAAGCATTATGTAAGGTGGATCCAACCCGATTTGACGAATTAGAGATTTTTTTCCGTCTTGTGGTTTTAACTTTTGCAAAGCCAGCAACTGATTCATATCGCACGGTACGATTTTTTATCTCCGTGTGCCACTTGTTTTAACAAATCCATTCAATGAACGCCGTCTCGATTTCCACTCTGATACGTGTCTAGTTTAGTTTAGTTTATTCATTTTTTGCCCCAGTATTTAAAAATGGCAAGCGAATAAAATAACGATACATAAAAGGAATTAAAAATGTGTCCTCCTCCAGATTTGCAATACCATCAAGGAATTCTCTTCTTGGTTTTTTGAACTCAAATAACTTTCTCAGAGCCTCCCTGTCGTTTCTCTAAACATAACGTGCTCTCTTCATGTGTTGCAGATGACGCACTTCTCCCTATATATTAATTTCAGCTTGGAGAGATAAGTCTCGAATTGAGAGTTCAAAGGTCATAGGATAATTCGAAAACTTGCAATAACCTTAAAATAGTCTGCTTCTTTTATTTCCTTACGTGATCACACACATAGTTGTATTTAAATACAAAAGAGCAATATTTGTTTCCAAGCTTTAATGCATCGACCATTATCCTTCTCCAATCCGGGTTACTAAAACAACGCCCCAGTGTGTTTTAGTTGGTTCCAATTCTCTCGATCTATAAACAAAGAGTATTTCTTTATGGTAAATTTGGTCCAAATGCTTGTCTAATATAAAGATCAGTGTATCAGATATTACAGGCGATTTGTTATTTAAGGCGGCTAAGCTGGCACGATTAAATTGTTCTGATATAACCCGGGGTTTTGTATTACATAAGGGGGTTGATCTCGATCTTGACATCACCGATTCCTTTTGCATAAGTGGGGGGTTTTCTTGAATTTAAACCAATTGCCCCCACATGTTGGTAAAATCGGATTGTACCATCGTTTAGATTTTAAAGGGTGAAATGTAGATGTTCATAGCCTACATACCTCAAAGTGAATTCAGTCGAAAGTATTAGGAGAATTGGGACTTCTTCTTTCTTGGGACTTCTTGACACGGTTTATGCAAAATGACCTCACGTATTTTTTATTTTTGCTGGTTTAGTAAATTTATGTATTTTTCTTAATGGAAAAGCTATAACATTTCAACAAATCTAGTCAAAGTTGAAGCAGATTGTTGTATTGTGTGAACCATTCATTCGTTTGTTACGTTGCCTCCGATTGTTTTAATGATTACTCGATTACTCCCCCTCGCTTTCGACGTTCCTACATTCCCCGCTTCAGCTAATTATGGGTCCCATTTGGAAAAATGGGACACACTATTGTTTTTGTCCGTTTTTTTTTTTTTTTTTTTTTGTCAAACGCTTGACAGGTATGATTTGTGGACCCAACATCTACAAAGGTAATGGAATCATAATGAAACTCGGTAATTTGTTAGACCACATAGTTTAGATATGCAGAATCCAGAATTTTGGGTAATAAATCTAGGGGAATTCCCCTGGGACGTTAAAAACCAAAACAGTATTTTTTAATAAAAATTTACCTTTTTGAGGCATAGCGCTTAAACAGCTTCTCTCTCTTTGTTTAAATTTGGTGAAATGTAAGTGCATTAACCACTGATATAACACTTGAAAGAAACAATTACCTAGGGAAATACCCTAAAAAATAAGATTCTTTGTTTTAAATCATGATTGTGACAGGCATGGCTTGTGGCCCCAACATATACTAAAATAGTAATGAAATCGCAATGAAACTTTGTCATTTGTTAGACAATATGTCCTAGATATGCAAAAACCAAACTTTTGGGTAATATACCCATGGGAATTCCCCTGGCAGGTAAATAACCGAAATGGAGTTTTTTTAAAAAAAATTAGTTATTTTTGCGCATAACGCTTAAACGGCTGCTTCAAATTTCAATTAGATTTGATAAAATATAAGTGCATTAGCTAATGATAAAACACCTTAAAGAATTTAAAAAAATACCCAGGGAAATACCCTAATAAATAAGATTTTGTTTTCAAATCGTGATTGTGACAGGCATGGCTTGTGGCACGACATCTAACAAAATAATTATTAAAATTGCAATTAAACTTTGTCATTTGTTAGACAGCATGGTCTAGATATGCGGAAACCAAAATTTTGGGTAATATACCCAGGGGAATTCCCCTGGGAGTTGAAAAACCAAAACGGTATTTTTTTTTAAAATAAGCTTTTTAGGGCATAGCGCTTGGTCGGCTAAAATGTTAGTCCCCTATCCGACGTTGTACCATTGAGCAAAAATAAATACAATATCAGGGAAATACCCTAAAAATTACGACTTTTTTCAAAACCATGATTGTAACAGGCATGACATATCGCGCCGACATCTCCAACAAGGAGTCGCCAAAGCGGACTAAAACTGTTTGTTAGATTATCTAACAAACATCTAACTTTGATAACATTACTCAGATATGTAAAAACAGAAATTAATGTAGGCCTACTAAGCCCAGTGGAATTCCCTCGAAATAATGAAACTCAATCGGGCTGTTTTGGGAATTGACCTTCATTATACTACAGCGCGTGGCAAGAAGCTTAAATTAAAACATTTGTGGTAAACTGTTCGGAAATCTCACACGCGTATTATTTTTATAACTGCACATGGAAAAGAAGTTTGGTTTAATCACTATGGGACCCATGCGTTTATGCTTGCAGAAACAAAACTATGACAGTCCGGTTAAAACTTTCTGAAATGTTAATTAACATGGACCTGGCGTGCACATATCTAACATTAACATATATTGTGTGGGGAACAATAATATCAAGATCGGATTGTTACCTTAGGGACCCATGCGTTTATGCATGCAGAAACAAACTACATACCCGGTGTATAAAATACATATGGTAGTTAGGGACCCTGCTCGCATATATATATACATATGGTACAAAATGTGTTTTACAAATAGTGGTGGTAAAATACGTGGTTGACACTCTCTAGTTTTAAAATTGTATTCAGTGTCAATGCGTGATTTCCGCTTCAGAAATGAAATTTAGTTGAATATAAATCGTGTTTTGTTTGCCTGTCACGGTTGGTTGGCACTCGACAAAATCAGAATACAACAATGTTCTCGCGCTAAAACTAATTTTTTTTTAAAAAAACATCGTTTTAGGTTTTAGAGTCATAAGAAAATGCTCCAGAATTTGAATAGATGAGATGAATAGTTAAGATTTAAATTTGCTTCTTCTAACCTGTTTTAAACATAAAACGTTATAATGTTTGTACAGATGATGATAAAATATTGTTTAGATGAAAATGTGACAAAAGTGTTAACCTCTCCAAGCTCCATAGGTGGAGGAATAAACGAGCTGAACTACGTTTACTCCGATTTAAAAATAAAATGCTCGTCACACATTCATCTATGATAAAGCAATAAAACGTTTAAGGAAAATGAATTACATTACAGATTAAACTGTTTAGATTTAGTTTAGTATAGTTGAATGGATAGGAAATAATAATGTAGTTACACGCCATAAACTTCAATTAGAAGAATAAAGCTAGCCACACATTAATCTATGGTAAAGATATACAAAGTTGCCACGCTTTGTCAACCATGAAAAAACATTAGATGCACACTAATCTACAAATGATAAATTACAATGATGCAACACAATAATATAGAAAAAGATAAGCAAAACTGGACAGGAATCACATTTTAATAGTTTATATCAATTATGTTAAAACAAAACTTAATGGGTTGACAGTAAATTAATATGAAGATTTATATGAAAAATGACAGAATAAAAATATTTGCTGCATAGTGCAATAGTGGAACAAAGAGAGCTAATAAAGAAATGCATTCACAAGTCCTACACTCTGTTATATATTTAATACAATGCAAATGTGATTGTCACTAATCTTTAAATATTTATATCTAAATGTCTACACACAGCAAACCACAATCAAGAAGTAAGAACATTGCAACACAATAATCTAAAGTTTATCAGATAATCTTAATTAGGATGGAAATAGTGAATACAGTGGATGCCGCTTAATGTGATCACATTTGTTAACACCAAAAATGATGTACACAACATAACAATGTCCATCCTGCTGCATTAGTGCAACCAGCATTGTGCTATGATAGTAACATAAATCATATGCTGTGCATTTACCATAGTGAAAAAGCACTTTAACAACATAATATATCAACAGGTTGTAATAAACGCTGAATGGTGGCCACAAAGTGTTTCCTTCATTCTCACAAGTTCAAACAGCAACCAGAGAATGGTGGTATAAATCTGCTTCAGTTTTACCAACGATGCTCCACTTGTCAGTTTGAGGATCGTAACATTCAATCGAAGTTACAATTTTGTCGTTGGAATCCAACCTACAAGAGAGAATCATTAACATAACAACCACCATGTATTATATAAATCCTCATTTATTTCGAGTAATAGTAAGAACAATCGATTTGTGGATTGATTGTTCATTTGTATACTGCTGGGTGAACTACTTTATTTGGATGTTTGTTTACATAAACTTTTATATCAATTATGCCAGCAGACCAGTTGCTGAAAGTATTACTTTCTACACATTCGGATCTATACATTAGGACCTTAGAAACTGCAATCGAGAATTAGGTTCTATAGTCCTCTAATCATCATGGCCCAATCATCAACACAACAAACTGACAACATTTATTTACCCTCCAACTACATAAATCTTGTTCTGAGCAACACAAGCTGCAAAGGCACATCGTTCAACATTCATCTCCGACACAAAACTCCAAGTTTCATCGTTTACATTGTATTTCTCCACTGATTTGAGCGCCTTCTTTCCATCATAACCAGCTTAATATAAGAAGGAATATTGGCATGTGATTAAGCAATAGTACTGAGGTAATATGTTTTCTAAATTACCCCTGTACTAAGACTTATTTCTAACCACTGAATCACCCGGCACAATAGAATACAAAATAAACCATCATTATGGTTTTCACACTGTGTAAAAATGACTATCTATCATGATACCAAAGTAAATTCATAGATTTACCTAAAGCATAAATGGCGTTGTCAATCACCACAGCAACAAAACACTTTCGTGGTGTTTGCATAGAAGCAACTTCTGTCCAAGACTCCAATGTTGGATCATAGCACTCAACTGAAGATGTAACTTTGTTCCCATTTCTTCCACACAGCGAATATAAGCGATCTGGGTAAATTGGAACTTATGATAAATAATTTTTTTAAATTAAGATTTTCATTTAGTTTTACAATCACAGATGAAAAAAAAGATTTATCTTCAAAAAAAAATACTTATTGCCCAATACCATTGCAATAATAGGTCAAATGTTTGCAAGAAATCATATATACAGTCCATCAGCATGTGATATTAAAACAAAAGATTTCTTCATTTCTCGGGTAGTAATTTAGCAGGAATTGGTCTGTGGTATAACTCATTGTATTAGCTCTGGTAACTTGACTAGAATGGTGTGCATGTTCTAATCCAAACCTTTTACCAAATGCCAGTCAGAGTATAAGAAAATATTTTTTGATTAAGATAAGGATTTAAATAAAATTAATTTGGCTTTAACCTATAATGCAGACAAGAGATTTTTCATAATCTACATATGCATAAATTTTCAAACCAGCTGCATACCATATCCCCCTGCATGTAACTAATGATAAAACACCTTGACATTAGGGAGAAGGTGCTATATTAGAGTCCGTTTCTACAGATCAATAATCTTATGTATTTGCAAGTAGAAAATAGAATATAAGACTTGTGAACATAGAAATGTGATGCAAGCATTAATAGGAATTTAACATCTACCTTGAAAGGCAACTACAGAATGACCACTTCTAGCTGTTTGCATCGGGATAGTTATGACCCACTTGTTCAGTGGAACAACATAACATTCACCCGATAAAAGACGAGTGTTTGTATGATCACACCCACCAAATGTAAAGATTGAACCTGGGGTATAAACACATTAGAAAACATCACCCCACAAAACATGTAGAAACACAACCATTTAAAACAGCAGCATCATGAACACATCTCTTGACATTCATTGAACCTGCCACCTTCCATTCTAATTCTTCTTTCTTTAAATCCATTCGATGAACAATGTTATACACGGTTAGGTTGCCATCAGTTATAATGCATCCACCAAAGTAATAAAGAACATTATCGATAACAACAGCTGATCCAGCTAGACGGCCAACTGGTAGATTCTGTGATAAATAAACTTTTATGATTACTTTTTATTACTGGACACAAATTGAAATTCAAATTATAGTTATTAATGTTTTTTTATTTTTTATTTTATCATTATTATTTAATATAAGGTAAATTGTCTATTTTACTCATAAGATATGGTAAAAACTACCAGCCAAAAAATATCGGAAAAGAAAATCTGATACAAAAATGCAGGAAAACGTTTGTCGTTCTTATACAGGGAAATGATTAAAATAAAGAGATGGGGATATTTAAATACTATTTGTTTGTAATTCACCATCGATTTGTGTTAATTTTATTGTTTAGCTCTTTTATATACATAGTAATAGTATATATTATTTGAATTATATCATTTAAGGAATTTTCTATGATAACTTGGGATATGTATAGACCAATTGTGCTTTTCTTAATTTAATTGATTCATTTACAACTTTAATTTAAAGTAAATTATACTTACCAGTCCCGATATATATATATACCACTTACACCGAAAATGTTAAAAAATTGGCATTTCTTACATTTTCCCTAAAAGTGTAAATTTCTTTTTTATTGGAAAATAAAAGGACGAAGAAAACTTTCAGCTAGCTTGATTTTCGAAAATTTTAACCTGATAAAAATTTTGTGTATCGTATGGCGTCATTATTTTCTCTTATTTGCCTTTATTATATTTGATTTATTATATTGTTTTGTGTTTATTATTTATTGTTTCGTATTATTTATATTTTGTTCATTTTTTTCAGTTACCGCATTTTAAAAACACTTAATGGAAAGAGTGCGCGTAATTACAAAGGGAAAATCTGCAGACTATACAGCTTAAAGTTAAGATGGCATCATGACAATAACCATGCAATCCAACAGCTGAATGTGTCTTTACTATATGTATGGCTTGATTCCCAGATAACTTTGTTTATGTACCAACGAAGAAACCACTGCTATCACACTGCTGTTATATGTGCTTAAAATACAACAACAAGAAACTTACCGGCAGTTCACTCCATTTCTGTGTTTGCAAATCATATTTAAAAACTTTGTTTAAAGTCGCGGCCCCACCAACGGAGATGATAGAACTCTCTAATAATAGAAGGAATGAATAAGATGCCACACTAACACACTTATATTTACAACAGGTCCATAATTAAAATAGACTTTCCAGGCACCTTACATATCAGGTGAATCGTATTCACGTGAATCATACCAAACAACAGTAATATTCGATATTAACAAATACAAAGCAATAACTACAACACACAAGGAAGAATTACAGCCCTGGAAGCAAGTATTAATCTTATTATTGACCACTTATGATAGCATGTGCAAGGACTTGCCTTAAACAAACAGGGTAAAACAGTACTTTTATTTCAACCAACATAAATATATCAAATATATTTGAATCGAGAATTTGGAAAAAAAATTATTTTTTAGTTGATGTGAGTAAAAACAGGAAAATGATTAAAATAAAAATTAATTTATACCTTTGTTTTTGAATCTCTGAGCCATAGCTTGGCAGTGCTTATAAATCCAATCATCTTGCTTTCGAAGGACACTCTAAATATAATTTAAATTCAAAGTAAATTATATAAAGTAATGTTTCAGATATTTGTCCAGCTGGATAGCACAGTAGTAGCATGTAAGCTGGTAGGTTGCGA
This sequence comes from Ciona savignyi, assembly GCA_000149265.1. Lineage (NCBI taxonomy): Eukaryota > Metazoa > Chordata > Ascidiacea > Phlebobranchia > Cionidae > Ciona > Ciona savignyi. Next base: position 105,864 of record CH002611.1, read on the forward strand.
GTTTGAATCCAGCTTCTAAACAGACGGTTGTTTGTTGGCAATTCACTTTGCCCCAACGCGGTGGAATTTTGGGTAGAACAAAAAAGGAAACACACATCCTTTATTATGCAACATACTACTATAGTTAGGATAAACCAAATAGGGATTGTTAAATAAACACAAATGGTATGACATTTTCATTTCCCTTCCTTCGGGAATAAACAGAAGTATCCTATCCTGCCCATTCTCACCTCGATGGCATCCACATCTCCAAGGGTCTCATTTGTCAAGCCATCGGAATCAATAAACTTGATGAGTTCGTTCAAGTAACCTTCCCTGGCAGCCACTTTCGACTTAACCCAGTTCATTACAGCAGTGTAAACAAAATCAGGACAAACCTGGATAGATGGTTTGGTCATTGGCATTCTCAGTTTCAAATCAAGGATTGATCAACTAGGTAAAAATGACCATTCTTTACTTCATATTGAGGAATTTATTATTATTTTAGGAGGGAAATATATTGGAGATAATATTCACAGTATTACCATAATTTATCTTATTAAATATATAATGTTTTTTTAATATGCTAAATACCTTATTTAGCGATTTTAAAAAAAAACATTAAAAAATAGCCCTGTTTAAATTTATTTAATTCCATTCTGTACATATATGTACAGTAAATATGGAAAATAACAATAACAACCTTTTGGGTTAAATGTTGGTTAATTTTTTCACGTTTAGTTTGTTAAAAAATAATTTTTTTTTCTGATTAATCAAGCAGACGATATCAACCTTTTTATGAGTTTCCTCAATGAGCTTCACAACTTGATCTTTGGACAGTTGCTGGAAATCATGGAGGCTGATAATTTGTTTATAACTGTCAATGATGAATTGGTTGACTTTGCTTTTTAACTCTGGAACATCGTATCTATCAACCAATGCATGGATCGTCAAACAGTTTTGGACAGAAATTGAACCCGACAGATATTCGATGCACAATATCCGAGCAGCTGAAATTAGAAAATGTTAAACCCGTCCGGCCGGGTTAGCCTAACGGTTAAGTGCGTCACCCTTTCAATCGAAAGGTTGCAGGTGTGAAACTGGTCGCTAGCTAGATGGTTGTGTCCTTAGGCAAGGCACTTTACGGACATTGTCTGAACCCAGCGGATTAATGGGTTCTACCAAATTAAAGAAACATGTCAATCATACATAACGCATTACAATAGCTCCGGTAACCAGACGGTTGGCGCGAGGTGATCTGACGATTGCCCGTGTGTTAACCCCCTTGGTTTTCCCATTCCCGGGGATAAACATGAATATTCTATCCTATCCTAAACCAGTGTTAACACTACAAATCAACCACCAACATGTGTGACCAATCACTAACAACTAATTCAGCTTTGACAGGGATTGGATAGGATGGAATACTGCGGGTGATGGGGTGGTGGGCACAACAGTTGGTATAACACATCAGCTACAGTACTATGACTTTTAAAATAGTGACTATATGATTTATTGCTATAACAAATTACAGCAAAGCAAGCAACCATTCAGAACTATAATATTCCTACATTCCATTTGCAAGTAATCAGAGACTGCCAGAATATTGCAAGCATTGTTGCCATTGATCTCGATTCGTCCAGTATACATAAACTCCACAAGAGCCTCCATGGTTCCAAAATCTACATCTTGGACTGCTACACTATCCTT
>CH002611.1:112820-123946 GCA_000149265.1 Ciona savignyi
CTATGATTTAACCCTATTTTGGTGGTAAATCCTTTAACCTAATGTTCTGTTTCGTCTGATTAGTACGTTTATTCTATGGAAAAAAAATTGATGTATTGTGCATTTTGAAGATTTTAATTATTTTTCATGTGCAAAGGTTATTCAACAATTAACGATGTGCAGGCTTGGATGAATGTCAGCATAAAGAGACAGGCACCACTCGACATAGACCATTGTCAGCTGAAGACAACTATGCAATACATCTTCACCAAGTTTCGCAAAACAGGTTCAAATCTGATTGGATTGTAACAAATTTCATTTTGTTGTAATAATAATCATTTTTTTATTTCAAGTAAATACTTCAAACAATGGAGAATAAAAGTGACCAAAGGCACCAGATCCGTGTGGCATTGTAGCAAAGTAAGTATTTAACAAGTAAAATAAAACAAAGTTCTAAATATTGTTTATAATACAGAATGGAAAAACAAGCTCAAAACAAAGAGAAGAAATTAATGCTCACTGAACGGTGGTCGCTGCTCGTTGAAATACTTTTATTGAAAATGAGCAGATTGCACCAGATGAAATCCTGGATATTCTTGCGGTCCAGAAAAGTGATGACAGTTTTGATGACTAGTGACGTTTATTTGTAGACACTGAATGCTTACCAAAATTTAGAACAAAAACAAGCTTTTTTTAAATGAACAGAACCCACGTGGGAGGAGCCATTCAAAACATCGCACATACAGTTGTATTTAAAAATTAACTTTTTATGTTCACATGATTTAGTGGAACAACATAACATTCACCCGATGAAATATCAGTGTCTGTATCATCACACCCACCAAATGTAAAGATTATACCTGGGGTATAAACACATTAGAAAACATAACTCCACAAAACATGTAGAAACACAACCATTTAAAACAGCAGCATCATGAAGACATCTCTTGACAATCATTGAACCTGCCTCCTTCCATTCTAATTCCCTTTTCTTTAAATCCATTCGATGAACAATGTTATACGCGGCGGTGAGTATGCCATCATTTATAATGCATCCACCAAAGTAATAGAGAACATTATCAATAACAACAGCTGATCCAGCTTGACGACCAACTGGTAGATTCTGTGATAAATAAACTTTTATGATTACTTTTTATTACTGGACACAAATCGAAATTCAAGTTATTGTTATTTATGTGTTTTTTTCTTTTTATATCATCATTTTTTTTAAATTTAAGTTAAACTGACATTTTTAGTCCTAAGATATGGAAAAAACTACTAGCCAAAAATATCGGAGAAGAAAATCTGATACAAAAATGCAGGAAAACGTTTGTCGTTCTTATACAGGTAATGATTAAAATAAAGAGATGGGGACATTTAAATACTATTTGTTTGTAATTCACCATCGATTTGTGTTAATTTTATTGTTTAGCTCTTTTATATACATAATAATAGTATATATTATTTTAATTATATCATTTAAGGAATTTTCTTGGGATATGTATAGACCAATTGTGCTTTTCTTGGTTCATTTTATTCATTTACAACTATAGTTTAAAGTAAATTATCCTTATCAGTCCCGATATATATACACTTACACCAAAAAAACACTTACACCAAAAATGTTAAAAATGGCATTTTTCACATTTTCCCTAAAAGAGTAATTTTTTTTTATTGGAAAATAAAAGGATGAAGAAAACTTTCAGCTAGCTTGATTCCCGAAAATTAGAACCTGATAAAAATTTGGTGTATCGAATGACATCATTATTTTCTCCTATTTGCTTTTCTCCTTTGTTTTCTTTATTTTTGTAAACATGTAAGGCGTGGTTTTAGTTTTTTCATTATGGGTTTGTGACCTTTTAAATTGGTTGAACATAGTCTGTTGTGAGTAAACCTAATCCATGGCAGAGGCAATCTGTAGTTATAAAAGGTGTGATAAGCACAATCTGTAGTGAAGGGATTGCTATTACAATTCGCCAAAACTAAGGTATTTACTTTAGATTTTTGTTTCCACGATAAAAACACAAAGCAGGACAATTGATAATAATTTGAAAAACAGTAAAAAACGACAGTCGTTAAAACTTGTCTAAAAACCAATCAATTGTTTACATATTGAGACGTTGCCGCCTAAACCTACATTTGATTTATTACACTGTTCAGTGTTTATTATTTATTGTTTTGTATTATTTATATTTTGTTCATTCGTTTCAGTTACCGCATTCAATACAATCGCATTTTAAAAACATTTAATGGTAAGTGCGCGTAATTACGAAGGGAAAATCTGCTTACGTTTTAGCTTAAAGTTAAGATGGCATCATAAGAATAACCAGGCAATCCAACAGGTAAATATGTCTTTACTATATGTATGTCTTGATGAACAGATACATTTGTTTATGTACCAATGGAGAAACCACTGCTGTTTTATGTGCTTAAAAAACAACAACGAGAAACTTACTGGCAGTTCAGTCCATTTCTGTGTTTGCAAATCATATTTAAAAACTTTGTTTAAAGTCTTTTGCCCCACCAACTGAGATGATAGAACTCTCTAAAAATAGAAGGAATGAATAAGATGCCATACTAACACACTTATATTTACAACAGGTCCATAATTAAAATAGACTTTCCAGGCACAATACATATTAGGTGAATCGTATTCACGTGAATCATACCAAACAACAGTAATATGCGATATTAACAAATGCACAGCTATAACTACAACAAACAAGGAAGAATTACAGACTTGGAAGCAAGTATTATTCTTATGATTAACCACTTTCGATAACGTGTGCAAAGCCTTGTCTTCAAACAGGGTAAAACAGTACTTTTTTTCTAACCAACATAAATTTCAAATATATTTGCAACACGAATTTTGAAAAAATTAATCTATTTTTAGTTGATGAGAGTAAAAAACATGGAAATGATTAAAACAAAAATTCAGTTTTACCTTTGTTCTTTAATCTCCGAGCCATAGCTTGGCAGTGCTTATAAATCCAATCATCGTGCTTTCGTAGAAAACTCTAAATACAATTTAAATCAAGGTAAACTATATAAAGTAATATTTCAGATATTTGTCCAGCTGGATGGCACAGTAGTAGCATGTAAGCTGAAAGGTTGCGAGTTTGAATCCTGCTTCTAAACAGACGGTTGTTTGTTGGCAATCCACTTTGCCCCAATGCGGTGGATTATTGTGTAGAACAAAAAAGGAAACACACATCCTTTATTATGCAACATACTACTATAGTTGGATAAACCAAATAGGGATTGTTAAATAAACACAAATGGTATGACACTTTTATTTCCCTTCCTTCGGGAATAAACAGAAGTATCCCATCCTGCTTATTCTCACCTCGATGGCATCCACATCTGCAAGGGTCTCATTTGTCAAGCCATCGGAATCAATAAACTTGATGAGTTCGTTCAAGTAACCTTCCCTGGCAGCCACTTTCGACTTAACCCAGTTCATTACAGCAGTGTAAACAAAATCAGGACAAACCTGGATAGATGGTTTGGTCATTGGCATTCTCAGTTTCAAATCAAGGATTGATCAACTAGGTAAAAATGTCTATTCTTTACTTCATATTGAGGGATTTATTATTTTTTTAGAAAGAAAATATATTGGAGATATTATTCACAGTAGTCTCATAATTTATTTTATTAAATACTTAATGTTTTTTTTAATATGCTAAATACATTATTTAGCAATTTATAATAAAAAACATTAAAAATAGCCTTGTTTAAATTTATTTGACTCCATTCTGTACATATATGTATGAAATGTAAAATAACAATAACAACCTTTTGGGTTGAATGTTGGTTATTTTTATTTGATGTTTAGTTTGTTAAAAAATAATTTTTGTCTGATTAATCGCAAGCAGACGATATCAACCTTTTTATGAGTTTCCTCAATGAGCTTCACAACTTGATCTTTGGACAGTTGCTGGAAATCATGGAGGCTGATAATTTGTTTATAACTGTCAATGATGAATTGGTTGACTTTGCTTTTTAACTTTGGAACATCGTATCTATCAACCAATGCATGGATCGTCAAACAGTTTTGGACAGAAATTGAACTTAATAGATATTCGATGCACAATATCCGGGCAGCTGAAATTAGAAAATGTTAAACCATAATACAATATTGTTAAACCAGAGTGTTAACACTTCAAATCAATCACTAACATGTGTGACCAATCACTATCAACTAATTTAGTTTTGACAGGGATGGAATACTGTGGGTGATGGGGTGGTGGGCACAACAGTTGGTATAACACATAAGCTACAGTACTATGACCTGCAAAATAGTGACTATACGATTTATTGCTATAATAAATTACAGCAAGAAAACATTAAGAACTATAATATTCCTACATTCCATTTGCAAGTAATCAGAGACTGCCAGAATATTGCAAGCATTGTTGTCATTGATCTCGATTCGTCCAGTATACATAAACTCCACAAGAGCCTCCATGGTTCCAAAATCTACATTTTGGACTGCTACACTATCCTTGTGCTTCTCCTTCATCTAATAGAACAAAATCCATGGATTAAATTTATGTTCCAAGCAAAATATACCAGTGCCTCCAAGCAATGTTCTTAAAGGGCACATAATTTTGTGCTTGGTAAGCCAAGTTATACATAAGTTCTTATCATTACATCATCAACAATAATTAATAAAACAAACCTTGGTTGTAAACATGGCCTTAAAGACATTGGAAAAACATGGGAGAACCATCTTATTTGCACGAATGTTGTTCCCTTCCACACAAATTGTGATATCGTTGAAATCACCATCTACCCGCGATTGGTTGGCAAATTGAAGAAGGGCAGATCCATGGTCTATGTTGTAAGTTTTGGCAGAACTTGTTCCACTGATAGACAGTGTCATTTTTCCATCAAGATTTATCAATTTTATTTTAAATTGTGTAGCCCAACTGAAAAAAAAATAAAAAGGCGCAATTGATTGTAAATTTATATATACTAATAATTATAAATGTAAATAACCATTTTATTAAAATAATATAATGAATAATGTATTCTTGCCTATGCTTATGTTGGTGTTACCAATATTTTTATTGGTTGTTTGCAGAACAACGTCATATTTGTCTTAATGTATAGGAGTATAGGACGATTTAACTTGTTTACTTATTAGCGAACACTACAGCGCGAAAACAAATAAATATTGATTAAATACGCTAGCACTTGTGACAATGATCGCGGGTCTTTATTCCCATACAAAATATCCTAAAAACTTCAACGATATCATAATCAAATACCCCGCTGAAATAGTTCCTGTTATTCGACCAGGGTTGCCAGACGCAAAGTACGCTTTACGGCCAAACTGTTTTTGCTTTACGGCCAAAATTCGGCCAATTTGTATCAAGTGCAAAATAAACTATTTAATTTAGCCAATTGGGCTATTTATCTCTTTATTTGTTGAAAAATTGTATAATTTTAATTCCCTCCAGATTTGTTAAACCCGTTCAACTACTTTATAGGAATGCCTACCATTATTATTTTATTTTAAAACGTCATAATCAGCTTTGTGATTTGGGAATGAGACAGTTGATATTAATTTATTTCCATATACTCTCTCTCTTTTTCCTTTATTTCTACTGTAGCGTAAAAATAATGTGACGCTTCGGCCAAAAACTTGACAATATGCTTATACGGCCAAATTCGGCCAGATTTTTCCGCACGGCCAAACTATTTTTTTGCGTCCAGGACGATTTTGGTAAGGCCAAATTTCTGATATTTGGCCGTGAAAAAGGCCAAATGGCAACCCTGTATTCGACTGCGGTGAAGGGGCCACTCCCAATGTTGTTGTAAGAACTTAATTTTATGCAAAACTTACAATAACAAGAATGTTGATTTCCAAAACAAATCCACAAGTAAATAAGCAAGATGCGGATCTGTAGAGTATTGACATATATGTATTAAGAAACAAATGTAATATATATAAAAAACTAATAATTTTTTTTAGCAATTAATAAAATTACCTTTTTGTATAGATACGAACTGTTCATCAACATTCTTATACTCTTATACAAAACTAAAGAGGATTAAGTGAAAAAAGTTTCAGGGTATTCCCCCGGTGTTAAAACTGCAGTTTCGCAATGCTTATCTTCACATAGATTGAGGTAATATGAAGCCTTTGGGGATTTTCAGTTTTTGCTTAGTTTAGGCTTGGGTTTGCGCCTTTTGCTGGCACTAAATCTGGCATGAGGTTTCCCACCTAATAGGCCCCAGCCAAAATTCTAATGACCCGCGATCCGACTCCTTACAAAAGCTTTTTTTATTGTTATATTGCAAGCTGATATAGTAATGTGTGAAGGATTATATAGGAAGTATTAGTTCGGGGATAATAGCCAGCTTACACGCAGAGGAAATGAACATAACTTAATATAATGTGAAAAAAATATGACATAAGCCGCGTGTCAAGTTTTATCATAGACTCTTAATACATAGACCTCTATGAATGGTACGATGTGATGAGTGGTATCTGCAGAGGATTCGCCATGTATTCACTACAATTCAAATATCTGCGATAAGATGAGGTCATCCACTTGAAAACCGCACAACCATGCTGAGAACGCCCCAAGGTATGACGTAATGGAAGAATGTCACCTGACTATGACGTATTGGTCACGAGTTGCTAGTCCTGTTCATGTGCGACGAGGGAAAACGGGCGTTGTCCAGCTCTTGGCCGACTGTACGGAAGTGGAGACAAAAAAAACTGACTGGTGGTTGGCAAGAAGCAGAACCAAGAGAGCAGAGAGGGCGACAACGCGTGAGCTCCGCCACAAAACTAGTGGTGGACTGCCACCAGGCGCGGCTAAACTGCCTGGCTTTCGAGGCTTCCTTGCATAGTCGACACAGAAAAAACTACATGCAAAAGTCGCAGCTTCCAAATTGAGCAAAGAACTTAAGGAAAGGAAAACGAACGATTTATTAATCGCATCGCGCATTTGTTTCGCCACCAGTCGATCGCAGCGAATCGATTCCCGAGTAAAGTGCATTGATTTATTCGTGTGATATATCGACAACGTTTGAGAATAAAAAAAACTAACTCTTAACCAGCGTGGGCTTGATCTTGGGGTCGGATTCGGGGTCAACATAGGCGAGCCACACGCTGCAGCACCGAGCTTTCATCCATAACGTCAAAGGTGCACCAACTGAGGGTAAATCCTTTCAATGAAGCGTCAAACTTTGCAGTATCCTTCATGAGTCATTGTTTTTAAACGAGGATTTTGCTGAGTAACAATGGTGGTGATTCTCCAATGTTCTTTTGGTTGAAAGCAGCATGTGCTAGGCTGCACGCCGGTGGTCTCGCTTAATTTTAAAGTTTTGTAATAGTGAAGCAGTGCTTTCTGACACAAAGGTGTTGATTGTGCATCTGCTAGCTGTTTTGTTGGGAATAAGTTTCCGATGTACGAAGGGGTAATGGCTCAAAAAGTTAAGGTTGCAGATCCAAGCTTCAATTTTAAATTGTTAAAAAATGTAAGACTTCCTATGTCAGGAATTTTATTGACTGCCGCTTTTGTTAGGTCAGTTTGCATTGGAGTAGACAGGCAGAATAATTAGTTAAACTCCCCCTAAATTTTTGTTTAACTAGAAAGTATCAACCACGTGTTTGACCACCACTTTTTGTAAAACACAATTCGCATTTTATATACCGAGTATGTAGTTTGTTTCTGTTAGCATAAACGCATGGGTCACTGAAATAACAATCCGATCTTGTTATCCATGTTCATTACACAATATATGTTATTGTCAGATATGTGCACGCCAGGCCCATTTTATCCAACATTTCAGAAAGTTTTCGAAATTACAAAGTTTCATTGCGGTTCTAATATTCTCTTTGGTAGATGTCGGGGCACCATACCATGCCTGTCACCATCATGATTTGAGAACAAAATCATATTTTTTAGGGTACTTTTCTAGGATTTTTTTTATAATTTCCAAGTGTTGTTAAATCAATGGCTTATGCACTTACATTCCACCAAATAAGATTGAAATTAGAGAAGACGTTCAAGCGCTATGCCCGAAAAAGCTATTTTTTGTTAAAAAATATGTAGTGACATTCGCGGCTTGTGTCATATTTGTTGAACATTAATATATTAAGTTTTTGTTAAAGTGTTTAAGTAAGCCATTATTACAGGCCGCACAACTGTGTGCGCCTGTTCCAAAAGCCTTTGTAAATCATTTCCTCTGCGGGCCGAACCGGCTATTGTCCCCAATATTTTCCTTTTGTTAATCCTTCCCACACATTACGCCATTCAAGCGCTTGTGTGTAAACTTTTTATGTTATATTATTATCGAAAACGCGTTTTGGAACAAGGACCAAAATAAATCGCCTGCTGGGGCGAGGCTCCGAGCATGTCCAGTCAACCAGTTAAACTGTATGTGTTTTACTGTATCAGACTAAGTAGTTGGAGAAATCAGGTCAGGTCCAGTGCTAGGTATAAGCAAAATAATCACAAAAGAACCTGTTTCTCCACAAATATCGGTTTGGTTTTTATGCAGAAACTAAAATTTTGGTTAATAAATCCAGGGGAATTCCCCTGGGATGTTAAAAACCAAAACGATATTTTTTTATAAAAAAATTTAGCTTTTTGTGGCATAGCGCTTGAACGGCTGCTCCAATTTGAATCAAATTTGGTGAAATGTAAATGCATAGTCACTAATTTAACATCTTAAAGAAATAAAAAAATTATATTGTGAAATACTCTAAAATATTAGATTTTGTTCTAAAATTATAAATGTGACAGGCATGCAATGTCGCCCCGACATCTACCAGAAGAAGTAATGGAATGGCAATATAAATTAGACATTTTTTAGACAACATGGTTTATATATGCAGAAACCAAACATTTGGGTAATGAATCTAGGGGAATTTCCCTCAGATGTTAAAAACCAAAACTTTTTTTCTAATAAATTAGATTTTGTGGCTGTGGGATTTTTCCCCGTCTCGTGTTTTAAACTTTTCCGAAGCCAGCCACTGATTCATATCACAACTTATAATTTTTTATCTCTGTGTGCCACTTGTTTTAACAAACCCATTGAATGAACGCCGTCTCGATTCCCACTTTGATACGTGTCTAGTTTAGTTTAGTTTATTCAGTTTTTGCCCCAGTATTTAAAAATGGCAAGCGAATAAAATAACGATACAAAAAAGGAATTAAAAATTGTGTTCACCTCAACATTGGCAATACCATCAAATTCTCTTTTTGGTTTTTTGAACTCGAGTAAATTTCTCTTCCTGTCGTTTCCCTGAACATAACGTGCTCTTTTCTCGTGTTGCAGATGACGCACTTCTCCCTTCATATTCATTTCAGCTTGGAGAGATAAGTCTGGAATTGAGATTTCAAAGGTCATCGGGTAATTCGAAAACGTGCAACCTTTGCAGTAAAATATTTTGCTTCTTTTATTTTCTTACGTGGTCACAAACATAGTGGTATTTAAATACAAAAGAGCAATATTTGTTCCCAAGCTTTAATGTATCGACCATTATCCTTCTCCAATCCGGGTTAGTAAAACAACACCAAAGCGTGTTTTTTTAGTTGGTTCCAATTCTCTCAATGTATTAACACAAAATATATCGTTTTGGTAAATTTGGTCCAAATGCTTCTGTTTAATTTAGGGATCAGTGTATCCAGGGCCGGTTTTAGGCCGATTTGACCGATTAGATCAAATTGGGCCCCGCACCTTGAAGGGGCCCCGCGCTATCGGGGGTCTTTCTGTATTACAAGCTTTTAAAATACTACTGAAACGTAAAATAAAAAGTGAAATAATATTCTTTCTCATAATATCAATTTGTTATGCATCGTAAATAAGTCAAATTTATATTTCTATGTCTGCCTGTTACGTCATAATAAATATGGTTGCTAAACAATATATATGTTTGGAAGTAAAACAATATATCGTAAAAAAGCATCCACATTACCTTTAATTTGTTTTATAGCAAGTATTAAATGTATATTTTTGTAGTTTGTATGTACTGGTATGTATTTTATGATATATAAACACCCATAAATTTTGCTATGAGAGTAGGGGCCCCGCCATCACATTTCTAATTGGGCCCCGCGGTTCCTCGCACCGGGCCTGAGTGTATCAGATATTACAGGCGATTTGTTATTGAAGGCGGCTAAGCTGGCACAATTAAATTGATCTGAGATAACCGGGTTTTGTATTACATAAGTGAGGGGTTGGGCTCGATCTTGATATAAACGAATCCTATTGCATAAGTGGGGGTTTCGTTAATTTAAACCATTTGGCCCCACATGTTGGTAAAATCGGATTGTACCATTGTTTAGATTTTAAAGGGTGAAATGTAGATGTTCATAGCATACATACCTCAAAGTGAATTCAGTCGAAAGTATTAGGAGAATTGGGACTTCTTGAGATGGCGTATAACCAATTAAGACCTCTATGAACGGGCGGATGTGACGAGTGGTACCCTCCATGAGTCATTGTTTTTAAACGAGTGTTTTGCTGAGTAACAATGGTGGTGATTCCCCAATGTTTGTTTGGTTGAAAGCAGCATGTGCTAGGCTGCGCGCTGGTGTTCTCGTTTAGCTGTAAAGTTTTGTAATCGTGGAGCAGTGCTTTGTAAAATAAAGGTGTTGAATGTGCATCTGCTAGCTGTTTTGTTGGAAAAAAGTTGCCGATGTACGAGGGGGTATGGGCTCAAAATTTTTAAACAAAATTTTGTAGGGTTTTGAGTTTAGGTTGCAGATCCAAGCTTCAATTTTAAATTGTGAAAAAATCTAAGACTTCCTATGTCTGGATTTTGAGTGACAGTCGTTTTTGTGAGGTCAGTTTGCATTAGAGAGATAGGGAGAATAATTAGTTGAACGCCTCCTTGAACCGACACGGTTTATGCAAAATGACCTCACGTACTTTTTATTTTTGCTGGTTTAGTAAATTTATGTATTTTTCTTAATGGAAAAGCTATAACATTTCAACAAGTCTAGTCAAAGTTGAAGCAGATTGTTGTATTGTGTGAACCATTCATTCGTTTGTTACGTTGCCTCCGATTGTTTTAATGATTACTTGATTACTCACCCTCGCTTTCGACGTTCCTACATTGCCCGCGCCAGCTAAATATATATAAATCGTATTTTGTTTGCCTGTCACGGTTGGTTGGC
>CH002611.1:124046-135479 GCA_000149265.1 Ciona savignyi
CCTGTTTTAACATAAAACGTTATAATGTTTGTACAGGTGATGATAAAATATTGTTTACAATGAAAATGTGACAAAAGTGTTTACCTGTCCAAGCTCCATGGGTGGAGGAATAAACGACGCTGAACTAAGTTTACTCCGATTCAAAAATAAAATGCTCGCCACACATTCATCTATGATAAAGCAATAAAAAGTTTAATAAAAATGAATTACATTACAGATTAAATTGTTTATCTTTAGTTTAGTTGCTAGTGGAACGGATAGGAAATAATAATGTAGTTACACGCCATAAACTTCGATTTAAAGACTAAAGCTAGCCACACATTGATCTATGATAAAGATATACAAAGTTGCCACGCTTTGTCAACCATATGAAAACATTAGATGCACACTAATCTACAAACAATAAATTACAATGATGCCACACAATAATATAGAAAATGAGAAGTAAAACAGGACAGGAATCACATTTAATTATTTGTATTCAATTATATTACATTAGAACTTAATGGGTCGACAGTAAATCAATATGAAGAATTATTTATATGAAAAATCACAGAATAAAAATATTTGCTGCATAGTGCAATGGTGGAACAAAGAGAGCTAATAAAGAGTGCATTCACAAGTCCTACACTCTGTTATATATTAATATAATGCAAATGTGGTTGTCACTAATTTTTAAAAACTTATATCTAAATGTCTACATACAGCAAACCACAATCAAGAAGAAATAACATTGCAACACGATAATCTAAAGTTTATTAGATAATCTTAATTTGGATGGAAATAGTGAATATTAATGTACACAACATAACAATGTTCATCCTGCTGCATTAGTGCAACCAGCACTGTGTTATGATAGTAACATAAATCATATGCTGTGCATCTACAATAGTGAAAACTCTGCAGTTTAACAACATAATATATCAACAGGCAATAAACGGTGAATGGTGGCCACAAAGTGTTTCCTTTATTCTCACAAGTTCAAACAGCGACCAGAGAATGGCCGCATAACTCTGCTTCAGTTTCACCAACGATGCTCCACTTGTCAGTTTGAGGATCGTAACATTCAATCGAAGTTACAACTTGTTTGTTGGAATCCTCGCTACAAAAGAGAATCAGTAACCTAACAATCACCAAATATTGTAAATCCTTACTTATTCCGAGAAATAATAAGTACAATCGATTTGTGGATTGGTTATTTATTAATGTACTGCTGGGTGAACTACTATATTTGGATGTTTGTTTACATAAACTTTTATATCAATTATGCTAGCAGACCAGTTGCTGAAAGTATTACTTTCTATACATTGGGATCTATACATTAGGACCTAGAAACTGGAATCGAGAATTAGGTTGCATAGTCATCTAATCAATATGGCCCAATCATCAACACAACAAACTGACAAGAAATATATTTACCCTCCAACAACATAAATCTTGTTCTGAGCAACACAAGCTGCAAAGGCATATCGTTCAACATTCATCTCCGACACAAAACTCCAAGTCCCCATTGTTAACATTGTATTTCTCCACTGATTTGAGCGCCTTCTTTCCATCATGGCCAGCTTAATACAAGAAGGAATATTGGGATATGATTTAGCAATAGTACTGAGTTAATATGCTTTATTTAACATTACCCCTGTACTGTTGATAGGATGAGGATAGGATATTCATCTTTATCCCCGTGAATGGGAAAACCAAGGGGGGTTAACACACGGACAATCGTCAGATCACCTCGCGCCCATCGTCGGGTTACCGGAGCTTTTGCAGTGTGTTGTATATGATAGACACGTTCCTTCAATTTGGTAGAACCAATTAATCCGCTGGGTTCAGGCAATGTCCGTAAAGTGCCTTGCCCAAGGACACAACCGACTAGCTAGCGACCAGTTTCGCACCTGCAACCTTTCGACTGAAAGACGACGCACTTAACCGTTAGAACAACCGGCCGGACTATTTCTAACCACTGAATCACCTGGCACGATAGAATAAAAAATAAACCATCATTATGGTTTTCACACTGTGTATAAATGACTATCTATTATGACACCAATGTAAATACATAGATTCACCCAAAGAAAGAATGGCGTTGTCAATCACCACAGCAACAAACCACTTTCGTGGTATTTGCATAGAATTGCAACTTCTGTCCAAGACTCCAATGTTGGATCATAGCACTCAACTGAAGATGTAACTTCTGTCCCATTTCTTCCACACAGCGAATATAAGCGATCTGGGTAAATTGGAACTTTTGATAAATAATTTTTTTAAATTAAGATTTTCATTTATTTTTACAATCACAGATGAAAAAAAAGACTTATCTTCAAAAAAAAATACTTATTGCCCAATACCATTGCAATAATAGGTCAAATGTTTGCAAGAAATCATATATAGTCCATCAGCATGTGATATTAAAACAAAATATTTCTTCACTTTTTGGGAAGTAATTTAGCAGGAATTGGTCTGTGGTATAACTCATTGTATTAGCTCTGGTAACTTGACTAGAATGGTGTGCATGTTCCATATCCAAACCTTTTACCAAATGCCAGTCAGAGAATAAGATAATATTTTTTGATTAAGATAATGATTTAAATAAAATAAATTTGGCTTTAACCTATTTAATGCAGACGAGAGATTGAACAATGCATGCCAAGCTTAAATGCTAACGAAAAATACAATTTTCATAATCTACAAATGCATCAATTTTCAAATTAGCTGCATATCATATCCTTCTGCATGTAACTAATGATAACACACCTTGACATTAGGAAGAAGGTGCTATATTAGAGTCCATTTCTACAGATCAATAAAATCTTATGCTTAAAAATAAGAATGTGATGCAAGCATTTTTGAGAAATTTAACATCTACCTTGAAAGGCAACTACAGAATGACCACTTCTAGCTTTTTGCATCGGGATAGCAATGACCCACTTGTTTAGTGGAACAACATAACATTCACCCGATGAGATATCAGTCACAGTATGATCACACCCACCAAATGTAAAGATTAAACCTGGGGTATAAACACATTAGAAAACATAACTCCACAAAACATGTAGAAACACAACCATTTAAAACAGCAGCATCATGAACATATCTCTTGACATTCATTGAACCTGCCTCCTTCCATTCTAATTCCCTTTTTTTTAAATCCATTCGATGAACAATGTTATACGCGGCGATGAGTTTTCCATCAGTTGTAATGCATCCACCAAAGTAATAAAGAACATTATCAATAACAACAGCTGATCCAGCTAGACGACCAAATGGTAGATTCTGTGATAAATAAACTTTTATGTTTACTTTTTATTCCTGAATACATATCGAAATTCAAGTTATTGTTAATAATGTTTTTTTTTGTTTTTATTTTATCAATTATAAAAGTTAAATTGTCATTTTTACTCCTAAGATATGGAAAAAACTACTAGCCAAAAAATATTGGAAAAGAAAATCTGATACAAAAATGCAAGAAAACGTTCGTCGTTTTTATACAGGGAAATGATTAAAATAAAGAGATGGGGACATTTGAATACTTTTTGTTTGTAATTCACCATCGATTTGTGTTAATTTTATTGTTTAGCTCAGGGATGTCCAACGTGCGGCCCACCTGAGATTTTTGTGTGGCCTGCAAGTCATTTTCACTTCAAGTAATATTTTAAACTTTGAATCTTAGCCTTAGTAAAATGTATCAGTCAGCTTTTAGGGGCGCAGTAATAGTAGGCTATAGCATGGGAGCAACAGATATACAGGATATAACTATAATCGCTTTTAATTATTTCTTTAGTACCCATTTTTCTTGAAATTTAATAGGTTTTGCGGCCCATTAAATTATTTCAAAAGACAATGCGGCCCACCACAATAAATGGTTGGACATCGCTCATTTAGCTCTTTTATTAACATAGTAATAGTATACATTATTTGAATTATATCATTTAGGGAATTTTCTATGATAACTTGGGATATGTATAGAACAATTGTGCTTTTCTTGGTTTATTTTATTCATTTATAACTTTAATTTAAAGTAAAATATCCTTATCAGTCCCGATATATATATAACACTTACACCAAAAAATCTTAAAAAATTGGCTATTTCCTTTTTTTGGAAAATAAAAGGATAAAAAAAATTTAAGCTAGCTTGATTCCTGAAAAATTTCAACCTGATAAAATTTGGTGTATCGAATGGCATCATTATTTTCTCTTATTTGCCCTTTTATCCTTTGTTCTCTTTATTTTTGTACATGTGTAAGGTATGGTTTTAGTTTTTTTCATTATTGGTTTATGACCTTTGAATTGGTTGAACATAATCTGTTGTGAGTAGACCTTGACCTTGGCAGAGGCAATGCAGCTATAAAATCTGCAGTTATAAAAGGTGTGATAAGCACAATCTGTAGTGAATGGATTGCTATTACAATTCCCCCAAACTAAGGTATTTAAACATGTCTAAAAACCAATCAATTGTTTACATGTTGAGACGTGGCCGCCTAAACCTACATTTAATTTATTATATTGATCTGTGTTTATTATTTGTTTTGTATTATTTATATTTTGTTCATTCGTTTCAGTTACCTCATTCAATACAATTGCATTTAAAAAAGACTTAATGGGAAGTGGCGTAATTGCAAAGGGAAAATGTGCACACTTTTCAGCGTAAAGTTAAGACGGCATCATGAGAATAACCATGCAATCCAACAGGTGAATGTGTCTTTACTACATGTATGGCTTGATGACCAGATAACTTTGTTTATATATGTTTATGTACCAATGAAGAAACCACTGTTGTCACACTGCTGTTTTATGTGCTTAAAAACAACAACAAGAAACTTACCGGCAGTTCACTCCATTTCTGTGTTTGCAAGTCATATTTAAAAACTTTGTTAAAAGTCTTGTTCCCACCAACTGAGATGATAGAACTCTCTATCAATAGAAGGAATGAATAAGATGTCATATGAACACACTTATATTAAAAACCAGTAATATCCGATAAACAAATACACAGCAATAACTACAGCACACAAGGAAGAATCACAGCCCTGGAAGCAAGTATTAATCTTATTATTGATCACTTTTGATAACATGTGCAAGGCCTTGCCTTCAAACAGGGTAAAACAGAACTTTTATTCCAACCAACTTAAAAAATATTTAGTTCATGTGAGTAAAAAACAGGAAATTGATTAATATAAAAATTCATTTATACCTTTGTTCTTGAATCTCTGGGCCATAGCTTGGCAGTGCTTATAAAACCAATCACGTTGCACTCGAAATAAAATCTAAATACATTCAAGGTAAACTTTATAAAGTAATATTTCAGATATTTGTCCAGCTGGATAGCACAGTAGTAGCACGTAAGCTTCTAGGTTGCGAGTTTGAATCCAGCTTCTAAATAGACGGTTGTTCTTTGGCAATCCACTTTGCCCCAATGCGGTGGATTATTGGGTAGAACAAAAAACGAAAACACACATCAAATATTATACTACCATTGTTGGATAACCCAAATGTGGACTGGTGAATAAACCAAGGTATGACGCTCTTATTTCCCCTACTTCGGAAATAAACAGAAGTATTCTATCCTGCCCATTCTCACCTCAATGGCATCCACATCTCCAAGGGTCTCAATTGTCAAGCCATCGGAATCAATAAACTTGATGAGTTCGTTCAAGTAACCTTCCCTGGCAGCCACATCCGACTTAACCCAGTTCATGACCGCAGTGTAAACAAAATCAGGACAAACCTGGATAGATGGTTTGGTCATTGGCATTCTCAGATTAAAATCAAGGATTGATCAACTAGTTAAAAATGACTATTCTTTACTTCATATTGAGGAATTTATTATTATTTTAGGAGGGAAATATATTGGAGATAATATTCACAGTATTACCATAATTTATCTTATTAAATACCGTACATAATGTTTTTTTTAATATGCGTAAATACCTTATTTAGCGATTTTAAAAAAAAAACATTAAAAAATAGCCCTGTTTAAATTTATTTAATTCCATTCTGTACATATATGTACAGTAAATATGGCAAACAACAATAACAACCTTTTGGGTTAAATGTTGGTTAATTTTATTTCACGTTTAGCTTGTAAAAAATATTTTTTTTTCTGATTAATCAAGCAGACGATATCAACCTTTATATGAGTTTCCTCAATGAGCTTCACAACTTGATCTTTGGACAGTTGCTGGAAATCATGGAGGCTGATAATTTGTTTATAACTGTCAATGATGAATTGGTTGACTTTGCTTTTTAACTCTGGAACATCGTATCTATCAACCAATGCATGGATCGTCAAACAGTTTTGGACAGAAATTGAACACGACAGATATTCGATGCACAATATCCGAGCAGCTGAAATTAGAAAATGTTAAACCTGTCCGGCCGGTTAGCCTAACGGTTAAGTGCGTCGCCTTTCAATCGAAAGGTTGCAGGTGCGAAACTGGTCGCTAGCTAGACGGTTGTGTCCTTAGGCAAGGCACTTTACGGACATTGTCTGAACCCAGCGGATTAATGGGTTCTACCAAATTAAAGAAACATATCAATCATACAAAACGCATTACAATAGTTCCGGTAACCCGACGGTTGGCGTGAGGTGATCTGACGATCGCCTGTGTGTTAACCCCCTAGGTTTTCCCATTCACGGGGATAAACATGAATATCCTATCCTATCCTAAACTAATGTTAACACTTCAAATCAATCACCTACATGTGTGACCAATTACTAACAACTAATTAAGCTTTGATAAGGATGGAATACTGTGGGTGATGGGGTGGTGGGCACAACAGTTGGTATAACGTCCAAAAGTACACACTTCAAGTGTGCACACAATCTCCTTTCATTACTAATTTGTAAAAATCTTAAAAAAACATATTATTCTATCCTAAATCTATCGTGTCCATCAGCTAACATATCTATCTAAGCAACGACATATAACTTATTATATGTCGTTGGTCTAAGTAACAAAAAACGTACTGATAGTAAATTACCCGAGGTAAAGAGGTAGGTTTACAGTTTTGTTGGAAATTATACGATGTTTATACCGCCAGCTCACGAGCGTGTGTGAAATTACTCAAGTGTGCAGTAATGCAGGGAAAAAATCTCGAGTGTGCAGCTGCCGTACTTTCCATACTGGCTTATTGGCGAACACTACAGCGCGAAAACAAATAAATATTGATTAAATAAAGTTGCATATTTCACAATGACCGCGGGCCTTTATTCCCATATAAAAAATCCTAAAAACGTCAACGATATCATAATCAAATACACCGCTGAAATAGTTCCTGTTATTCGACTGCGGTGAAGAGTTAGAGGTCACCTTCAATGTTGTTGTAAGAACTTAATCTTATACTAAACTTACAATAACAAGAATGTTGATTTTCAAAACAAATCCACAAGTAAATAAGCAAGATGCGGATCTGTAGAGTATTGACATATATGTATTAAGAAACAAATGTAATATATAGAAACAACTAAAAAAATTTAAGCAATTAATAAAATTACCTTTTTTATAGATATGAACTGTTCATTAACATTCTTAATCCCTAATACAAAACTAAAGAGGATTAAGTAGAAAAAAGTTTCAGGGTATTCCCCCGGTGTTAAAACTGCAGTTTCGCAATGCTTATCTTGACATAGATTGAGGTAATATGAAGCCTGTGATGTGATAAGTGGTACTACCCTCAATGAGTCATTGTTTTTAAATGAGCGTTTTGCTGAATAACAATGGTGATGATTCCCCAATGTTTGTTTGGTTGAAAGCAGCATGTGCTAGGCTGCGCGCCGGTGTTCTCGTTCAGCTGTAAAGTTTTGTAATAGTGGAACAGTGCTTTCTGATATTAAGGTGTTGATTGTGCATCTTCTAGCTATCTTTTGGGGAAAAAGTTGCCGATGTACAAAGGAGGTTTGGGCTCAAATAGTTAAGTTTGCAGATCAAACATCTAATTTTAAATTGTGAAAAAATCTAAAACTTCATATGTTAGGAATTTGAGTAACAGCCGTTTTTGTTAGGTCAGTTTGCATTGGAGAGATACGGAGAATAATTAGTTAAACTCCTCCTAAAACTTTTTTTAACTAGAAAGTGTCAACCACGTGTTTAACCACCACTTTTTTTGTAAAATTAGAGAAGCTGTTCAAGCGCTATACCCTAAAAAGCTATTATTTAAAAAAATATCGTTTTGGTTTTTAATATACCAGGGGAATTCCTCTGGATTTATTAACCAAAATTTCAGTTTCTGCATTTCTTTTTGGGTAATAAATCCAGGGGAATTCCCCTGAGACGGTAAAAACCAAAACGGTATTTTTTTCTAAAAAATAGCTTTTTTGCGCATATCGCTTGAACGGCAGCTCCAACTTGAATCAGATTTGATAAAATGTTACACCATTAAACACTCTGTTCCAATTAAAACAAAGAAAACATTTATTAGGGGAATTCCTTTAAAAGCGAAGATATGTTCTTGAATTATGATTGTGACAGGCGTACTGACATCTTCAACAAGGAGATCGACAAATTAGACAAGGAATCGACAAATTAGATTAAAACATCAAGAATTGTTATATAATATTACCCACATATGTAAAAACAGAAACTTATCTACTAAACCAAGTAATTCCCTGAAACCACGAAAAACTTAATCGGTATGTTTTGGGAATTTAGCTTCATTTTAATACAGCGCTTAATGACTAAACTATTATTACCGCAGCTGTTGAATAATCTTGTCTATATAAGTTTATTTCACTTTAGCTCTTAACAGAAGGCTCCTAACAGAGAGTCCTAACGCATTAGGAAACATTTTGTATGTGTCGATACTGAGAGTTTTATCTGGAATCCATGTCGTTGAAACATTAACGATTTAACTCGTAACTTGTACTAAGTTAATCGCCTAAATTGCTCAATACAATTGATGTTATAAAACTACTGAAGATCTGCTAAGGGTTAAAGTAGTATTTATTCATGACTCGCGCAACGATTTGGTAAGCAATCACGAACGGGCGTGAGATTTGCCATCTCACGATAAAGAGCTTCTGTGTCAACGTTAGGGTTAGTTCAAGGCAACAGTAGTCAGTTCTGAAAATAACTATTGGTAAGTCCCAGGTGGACTGATGTGTAAATACCAAACACGGCAATTTATACTAATAGTGACAATGGGCGCGAATGCAACAAAAGTCCGCGTTTTATGACGTTTGTCGTGACGATCAATGTGTTGTTCTCTCGTGCAACCGGTGCAATTAATATAATGAGTGTAGGAAATTCTCACATGAGAATTTGCAACATACCTTTACTTATTTATATTACCAAGTGTTTGAAATCTCACTTCACCACTTCCAATTGTTGTTTACCATTACCCAACTTTACCTCACCACTGTATCTTGTTCACTCCTTGCAGCAACTACCTTTTACTGCTCATTTACATATTTATAAAGATCAAAAATATTTAAATAAAACGAAATTTTCCAGTAATCACCAAACGAAATCAAAAGAGTTCGTTGTAATAAGAAACAGGTTTCATCGGCAATACAAGGTGGTAAATAGCTGGGCAGAAAATGCACTAGAGAGCGTTCTATGGTTACAGGTTGTGGTTTGTAGTACAAACAGACTATGTTGAAAATAAAGGTACACACCTTTTGTATGACATACAGCAAGACATCAATAGTTAAGATTTAAATTTGCTTCTTCTAACCTGTTTTAAAAATAAAACGTTATAATGTTTGTACAGGTGATGATAAAATATTGTTTACATGAAAATGTGACAAAAGTGTTTACCTCTCCAAGCTCCATGGGTGGAGGAATAAACGACGCTGAACTACGTTTACTCAGATTTAAAAATAAAATGCTCGTCACACATTCATCTATGATAAAGCAATCAAAAGTTTAATGAAAATACATTACATTACAAATTAAATTGTTTATCTTCAGTTTAGTTGCTAGTGGAAAGGATAGGAAATAATAATGAAGTTACACGCCCATAAACTTTGATTTGAAGAATAAAGCTAGCCACACATTGATCTGTGATAAAGACATACAAAGTTGCCACACGCTTTGTCAATTATGGGAAAACATTGGATGCACACTAATCTACAAACGATAAATTACAATGATGCAACACAATAATATAGAAAAAGAGAAGTAAAACTTGACAGGAATAACATTTAATTATTTATATTCAATTATATTATATTAAAACTTAATGGGTTGACAGTAAATTAATATGAAGAATTATATGAAAAATCACAGAATAAAAATATCTGCTGCATAGTGCAATGGTGAAACAAAGATAGCTAATAAAAAGTGCATTCACAAGACCTACACTCTGTTATATATTAGTATAATGCAAATGTGATTGTCACTAATCTTTAAAAACTTGTATCTAAATGTCTACATACAGCAAACCACAATAGAGAAGTAATAACATTGCAACACGATAATCTAAAGTTTATCAGATAAACTTAATTTGGATGGAAATAGTGAATATTAATGTACACAACATAA
This sequence comes from Ciona savignyi, assembly GCA_000149265.1. Classification (NCBI taxonomy): domain Eukaryota; kingdom Metazoa; phylum Chordata; class Ascidiacea; order Phlebobranchia; family Cionidae; genus Ciona; species Ciona savignyi. The sequence continues at coordinate 134,528 of CH002611.1, forward strand.
CAATGTCCATCCTGCTGCATTAGTGCAACCAGCACTGTGCTATGATAGTAACATAAATCTTATGCTGTGCATCTACTATGGTGGAAAAGCAGTTTAACAACATAATATATCAACAGGTTGCAATAAACGCTGAATAGTGGCTACAAAGTGTTTCCTTCATTCTCACAAGTTCAAACAGCGACCAGAGAATGGTAGAATAACTCTGCTTCAGTTTCACCAACGATGCTCCACTTGTCAGTTTGAGGATCGTAACATTCAATCGATGTTACAACTTGTTTGTTGGAATCCAACCTACAAGAGAAAATCGGTTACATAACAATCACCATGTATTATGAATCCTTATTTATTCTGAGTAATAATAAGTACAATCGATTTGAGAATTGAGTGTTTATTTGTATACTGCTGGGTGAACTACTATAATTGGATGTTTGTTTACATGAACTTTTATATCAATTATGCCAGCAAACCAGTTGCTGAAATTATTACTGTGGCGACGTGTTCAGCGAAGCGTTAATAATGCCTTTTTCTTGTTACCGTCTTTTCAAGTGTTGTATTATCGCAGAGAGTTCATTACAAAGTCGCTCGCACAAAGAACACAGTGCAGTACGCTACATTGGTGACCCTCGACGTTTCAGAAACGATTATTTTCTGAATGAATTATATTATGAGCCTAGAACAGGAAAACGCCGTAGCCCTTAAACTGCCCACGTTCTGGACAGGCCAGCCACGAGTATGGTTTCAACAAACGGAGGCGCAATTTGCTCTAAAGAACATCTCGGCAGATCAGACAAAATATTTTCATGTCGTAGCGGCGTTGGACCAAAGTACGGCATGCCGCCTGCTTGATTTACTTGAAAATCCGCCCGAAAAAGAAAAGTATCAGGCAATCAAAGAGCGATTGATCAGTGTTTTCTGCCTGACGCAGTCACAGAGAGCAAAGCGACTGCTGCAT
>CH002611.1:141051-159561 GCA_000149265.1 Ciona savignyi
TTGACGACCAACTGGTAAATTCTGTGATAAATAAACTTTTATAAATACTTTTTACTACTAGACACAAATCGAAATTCAAGATATTGTTCTTTATGTATTTTTTCTTTTTATTTTATCATTTTTTTAAAATTTAAGGTAAATTGTAAATTTTAGTCCTAAGATATGGAAAAAACTACTAGCCAAAAATATCGGAAAAGAAAATCTGATACAAAAATGCAGGAAAACATTCATATTTTTTTTGTACACGTGTAAGGCGTGGTTTTATTTTATTTCATTAGTATTGGTTTATGACCTTCAAATTGGTTGAACATAGTCTGTTGTGAGTAGACCTTAACTGTGGCATAGGCAATCTGTAGTTATAAAAGGAGTTATAAGCACAATCTGTAGTAAAGGGATTGCTATTACAATTCCCCCAAACTAAAGTATTTACTTTAGATTATTGTGTCCACAATAAAAACACAAAGCAGGACAATTGATAATAATTTGAAAAACAGGAAAAAACGACAGTCGTTAAAACTTGTCTAAAAACCAATCAATTGTTTACATATTGAGACGTGGCCGCCTAAACCTACATTTGATTTATTTATTATTTATTGTTTTGTATTATTTATATTTTGCTCATTCGTTTCAGTTACCGCATTTAATACAATCGCATTTTAAAAACATTTAATGGTAAGTGCGCGTAATTACGAAGGGAAAATCTGCTTACTTTTTAGCTTAAAGTTAAGATGGCATCATAAGAATAACCATGCAATCCAACAGGTGAATGTGCCTTTACTACATGTATGGCTTGATGACCAGATAACTTTGTTTATGTACCAATGGAGAAACCATTGCTATCACACTGCTGTTTTATGTGCTTAAAAAACAACAACAAGAAACTTACTGGCAGTTCAGTCCATTTCTGTGTTTGCAAATCATATTTAAAAACTTTGTTCAAAGTCTTTTGCCCACCAACTGAGATGATAGAACTCTCTAATAATAGAAGGAATGAATAAGATGCCATACTAACACACTTATATTTACAACAGGTCCATAATTAAAATAGACTTTCCATACACCTTACATATCAGGTGAATCGTATTCAATCATACCAAACAACAGCAATATAAATCATACCAAACAACAGCAATATGCGATATTAACAAATACACAGCAATAACTACAACACACAAGGAAGAATTACTGCCCTGAAAGCAAGTATTAATCTTATTATTGATCACTTATGATAACATATGCAAGGCCTTGCCTTCAAACAGGGTAAAACAGAACTTTTTATTCCAACCAACATAAATTTCAAATATATTTGCATCGCGAATTTGGAAAAATTTATCTATTTTTAGTTGACGTGGGTAAAAAACATGGAAATGATTAATATAAAAATTCATTTATACCTTTGTTTCTTTAATCTTCTGGGCCATAGCTTTGCAGTGCTTATAAATCCAATCATCTTGCTTTCGAAGAAAACTCTAAATACAATTTAAATACAAGGTAAATTATATAAAGTAATATTTTAGATATTTGTCCAGCTGGATAACATAGTAGTAGCATGTAAGCTGGTAGGTTGCGAGTTTGAATCCTGTTTCTAAACAGATGATTGTTTGTTGGCAATCCACTTTACCCCAATGTGGTGGATTATTGGGTAGAACAAAAAACGAAAACACACATCCATTATTATACTACTATTGTTGGATAACCCAAATATGGATTGTTAAATAAACACAAATGGTATGACACTTTCATTTCCCTTTCTTCGGGAATAAACAGAAGTATCCTATCCGGCCCATTCTCACCTCGATGGCATCCACATCTCCAAGAGTCTCATTTGTCAAGCCATCGAAATCAATAAACTTGATGAGTTCGTTCAAGTAACCTTCCCTGGCAGCCACATCCGACTTAACCCAGTTCATGACAGCAGTGTAAACAAAATCAGGACAAACCTGGATGGATGGTTTGGTCATTGGAATTCTCAGATTCAAATCAAAGGATTTAAACTAGTTAAAGAAAACTATTCTTTACTTCGTATTGAAGGATTTATTACAGGGCTCGACATACACGCTTGTCCGCCTGTCCGGGACAGGTGATTTATAGCGTGGGACAAGTATATACTGCGCGGCGCTTGTCCGACGGGACAAGTTAAAAATGCAAACTAAACGCTATGTTCACTATCCTTCACCGCGGTGTATATCGTGTTAATCTACCATTGTACGCGAATGAGATTCCTATTATTTCGTTGCCCGTTGCTTTTGTTACAATTAGGATTTATTAGCGGTAACTGAGACGAGTTGAAAAGAGCTAACACTCGGTCGCAATCTTTATGCGGCGAATGTGATAAAGACCGATAAGCAATCTTCGCATCGGGTCATAATAAAGTTGTAAAATAAAATTAAAATAAACTCCAAAAGCGTGTGAAATAATCACATATCTTTTGTCAACGCACAGACAAACATCTTAAAATAACGTGACTTAATAATTTTTATCAGTAAATTATATTAAAGTTGAACGCGAAGTAAACATGACATCCCAATCCGGGGTTTTCGTCTCTGCTTAAATTGGTTAGGTAATAGAACAATTTTACCTATAGGTTATTAATTCTTAGTATTATTAAATGGTATTTATTACAATTCGAGTGCAACATTAAAAAACGATTTCAAAAGACAAGTAGCCCATGTTGTTTGTTATTACCAATCTTACGCGCATCTTCGTGTAAACCGCAAAGAAAAAAGAAAGGCGATTCCTGTTTCCATGATAAGCAAGGCCAAAAAGCATCAAATTTCGGGCGAGAAAGAATTCACTCGCGTGTGGAAGCTCACACAGGCAATGCAAGTAAACATGGCTCCCAACTGTATTTTGTATGACGTAACAACTGTTTAAATATAGTATTATAATTTTGTAGGTCTTGGAGTTGCTAACCGCAGCGTCGCTTTTTTTAAAGATTCGTAGCGGTGTTTATTGCTTTGATCGGCGGTTTGACCTAAGGTTACTTTGACCTAGATTCAATACAGGACTACTGACGCACTCCCGCGCGCGTTTTTCCCATGTTCTTCCCATTACTAAGTACTAGCTAGAGAGAACAGTAGGCTAAACATCCGGTTAACCGTTTTTTTACTCGCACGGCGTGCGCTACGAGTATTACTCGCACGTATTTTTGGCCCTGATAAGGAACAACTTTTGAGGGGTGATTACCTAATCGCTAAATGGTGTGTTAATCACATGGTCTGAAACCTCGGGAATCGGGGAAATTAAATTGTGATTTTTTATGGGAAAAGTGTAAGCTAAATGGGACAGGTCAAATTGGTACTGAACTTGTCCTACAGGACAAGTGATCTTAAATCTTTATGTAGAGCCCTGTATTATTATTTTAGGGGGGAAATATATTGGAGATATTATTCACAGTAGTCCAATATGCTAAATACCTTATTTAGCAATTAAAAAAAAAACATTAAAAAATAGCCATGTTTAAATTTATTTGATTCTATTCTGTACATATATGTACAGTCAGTATGTAATTATGGAAAATAACAATAACAAGCTTTTGGGTTGAATGTTGGTTATTTTTTTTTCATGTTTATTTTGTTAAAAAATAATTTATTTTTGTCTGATTAATCGCAAGCAGACGATATCAACCTTTTTATGAGTTTCCTCAATGAGCTTCACAACTTGATCTTTGGACAGTTGCTGGAAATCATGGATGCTGATAATTTGTTTATAACTGTCAATGATGAATTGGTTGACTTTGCTTTTTAACTCTGGAACATCGTATCTATCAACCAATGCATGGATCGTCAAACAGTTTTGGACAGAAATTGAACCCGATAGATATTCGATGCACAATATCCGAGCAGCTGAAATTAGAAAATGTTAAACCGGTCCGACCGGTTAGCCTAACGGTTAAGTGCGTCGCCTTTCAATCGAAAGGTTGAAGGTGCGAAACTGGTCGCTAGCTAGACGGTTATGTTCTTAGGCAAGGCACTTTATGGACATTGTCTGAACCCAGCGGATTAATGTGTTCTACCAAATTAAAGGAACATGTCAATCATACAAAACACATTACAATAGCTCCGGTAACCCGACGGTTGGCGCAAAGTGATTTGACGATTTCCCGTGTGTTAACCCCCTTGGTTTTCCCATTCCCGGGGATAAACATGAATATCCTATCCTATCCTAAAGTTAACACTTCAAATCAATCACCAACATGTGTGACCAATCACTAACAACCAATTTAGCTTTAACAGGGATGGAATACTGTGGGTGATGGGGTGGTAGGCACAACAGTTGGTATAACACATCAGCTACAGTACTATGACTTTCAAAATAGTGACTATACGATTCATTGCTATAATAAATTACAGCAAGAAAACATTAAGAACTATAATATTCCTACATTCCATTTGCAAGTAATTAGACACTGCCAGAATATTGCAAGCATTGTTGCCATTGATCTCGATTCGCCCAGTATACATAAACTCCACAAGAGCCTCCATGGTTCCAAAATCTACATCTTGGACTGCTACACTATCCTTGTACTTCTCCTTCATCTAATAGAATAAATCCATGGATTAAATTTATATTCCAAACAAAATATACCAGTGCCTCCAAGCAATGTTCTTAAAGGTGCACATGATTTTGTTCTGACTAAAGCTTGGTAAGCCAAGTTATACAGAAGTTCTTACATCATCGATAACAATTAATAAAACAAACCTCGGTTGTAAACATGATTTTAAAGAAATTGGAAAAACATGAGAGAACCATCTTATTTGCACGAATGTTGTTCCCTTCCACACAAATTGTGATATCGTTGAAATCACCATCTATCCGCGACTGGTTGGCAAATTGAAGAAGGGCAGATCCATGGTCTATGTTGTAAGTTTTGGCAGAACTTGTTCCACTGATAGACAGTGTCATTTTTCCCAACGACATACTAGTTTAACATTATGTTTGGTGTTGCAAACTCATGTAATCATAAAAAAACAGAGTCTTATACCACTAATTTTGTAACAATATTTTGGTTAATTTTTTTCCACCATCTAATAAATATTAAGTTATTAACACTTTTAAACCACATAAATGATGATAATACTTTTAAACGGCAATGGTTAAAACCTAATAATACATGCAATATCTACGTTTTGATTATATTTTATAAGTTTCATAAAATTACACCTGGAAATATGTTATAATATATTTCAAAACATATATATAGCTTATTTATGAAGACTGTATCTAAGTTGAAGAGACCATATAAAACAAAATGCTGCTGATCATATTTGACTACAGCAGCATACACAAAAAGCATTAGTGTATACCATGAATCTTAATCATGAACAGGGGTCCCTTTATTTTGTACATGTCCGCTAGGTCCGCTTGGTTCGCTAGGTCCTCTAGGTCCAGCGCTATTCAGTGACCTGCCCTAAACACTTATTTGAACCCTGCCCTAAACCCTAATCTCAACCCCAGAACTAACCCAAACTCAAACACCATGTTTAAAACTAACTCTAGCGAGCTGTACAAAATAGAGGGACCATGGAAAAGCACTAATCCTGAGTATACTCCTTCTTGTATAACAACTCAATAAAATGGAATAAATATTGTGGATATTTGTTGCCTTTTGTACATTTTAAAGCCTAAGATACAATGTCACATACTGCTTTATTGCATATACCTTACCTATTTGCTACTTGTCTGTGGCAACAACTATGTCAACAAATTTATAACTTTACTGAGATTGTTTTAACTAGGAATAATTGAGCAGATAGATATAAGAAGCTTGTTACCCGATATTGTGCACAATACTGCTGGTTGCACAAAGAATAATGGAATTCTCACGTATACTAGTCACTTATTAACCTGTTAATCAGGATGATTAATGTGTTTACATTGCAAGAGCTAACCAAACGGTAAGCACTTTATGTACATATAAACTGAGGCTACAGCTGATCGAAATTGTGACGTCATTTAGTAGCTTGTGAGAGAGAACTCCTGGTGTATTGTGGGTAATTTTTCTCCATAAATTATATCAATTATTTTCGTGCGCTTTTGTATGAAGATTTTAAAACATTTTTTTCAAAATGGAGCCTACCAGTTCCCCACTTACAGACCTACAACAGGATTACCCTCGTCAGGAAATGGTGGGTAATCTCAGCATAGGCTACGGTAGCTTTTTTTCAGTAATTCAGCCAATTTGAATGGCAGGTTGTGCTTGTACATATATATAAAGGCCCAATGGTGGCCTAGTAGTAGGCCTAGTGCTTGTACATCTAGCATATTGTAATCTTTAATTAATCTATTCTGTTTATTTTCATGACATGTTTTAAGTATCCTTTTGCTGTGCATTTTCTGGTTAACTATGGTTTACTTTCTAACATTCTCTCAATTTTATTATTTAACATGTAGATTTTTTAAATCAAGATTCGAATTGATGATAGTGCTGCTTATCAGTAGCTTCGAGCCATAGACCTGGAATGTCAGCATGCTAAAAGGCGGGGCATACAAAAGGGCACAACAAAAGTACATACCTAAAAGCCTTAACACTGGGATATATTCTAAAAAAGCTGATTAAATATACCAACAAAATTTGTGTCAGTTGTTATGATGCAGGCATGCGTTCATTTGTTATACCGGTGGTTTTCCTGGGAATGAATTTAAATAGGTAATATTGTGGTTTATTTTTCATACCACCTTGTCGCTTTAAGTTGGTCCCTAATCAAATCTTTCGATATTTTGTATATTAAAATGAAAATGTAATTATACACTTTACAGATTAAAAGGATGAACCCATCCTTTAAATGGCCCTGCAGTAATGGTGCTTCCATACAAATAGTGTTCGGCTTACCAGGAAACAAGCTAAGTTGCCTGAAACGTTTGTTTGTCCATAAACAAATTAAAACAGTAATTCCTTTAATTTGTGTATTAAAGGAAAAAAAAGTAAGTAATAAAATCACGTACTACAATAAGGCACATCATGCTAAAGCAATCACAACACACGCTTGTGTTTGCACCGCTATATGTGGTAAATTGTTCCACAATGACAGCAAGTCATGTCACCGTAACATGGTGGCGGCGCATTATTTGTGCCAGGGTAACTTGTACACTCCTACATGAGTATAAAAGTGCCCAAAATTGATATGCTTGTCACACTATCATCCTATGATGGCGGTGCAACTTGTTTTGTGCCATAGACAACGATTGCCCTAATCAACCACTATGTGGTAGCACCTGGCTTTCTAGGCTTTAAGACAAATGTAGTAACAAACAGTTATGAATAGGGATATGGGCGAAGAGTTTTTTAAGAAAACTTTATCGACATATTGGCAGAGCCTCTTGGTCATGGTGGATTCTCTATAATACTAGATAAGTTTCAGATATCACAGTTTTGGAATAAGGATCATCAGACCATCTAAAGTGCACGTACGCAGTAAAAGACACCAACAGGAGTGTTAATTTCATTTTCATTGCAAGAACATGCTTTGTATCATTAACAAGCAGGGAAATCCCATAGCTTTACTCAACGCAGCGGATCTCAGTTGTTCAAAAACTGCGGCAACTAGCTCGTTCGAATATATTTAGTTTTAATAATTGGTAATATTTTGTACAGAGAATTGTATTTTTTGCAGTGTTACATTTTTCCTCGAAAAGCCGGTATAGTAATTAGCGCCATTGTAAATAAATTATCTCAAGCTCTTCCCCATTGTTAAACACTGTACAATGTAGTTTTCCATTGTATACGGTGTTGTGTACCTTAAAATGATATGCCCCATAAGGCAATGTATCCTGCAGACGACATTGGTCGAGAATAGGAGTAGTGCCACATGCCCACAGTCGGTTTTAGCAAACAGCGAGTAATATAGTATTGCATACTGGCTGCAAAGTTTATCGGTAGTATAAGAAACCATATTAAAAGTGTGATTGGTAGTAGTAGTCCCTAGACTACTTTCAAGAAATTCGTTTTTTTCGTCCTACCATGTTTTGTTAAAAAAAAAATTAAAAATCTTAGATTTTTACCACCACACTGGCCCTAATAAGTGTGGTTGGTAATAGGCTATAGGCCCTTTACTACTTTCAAGAATTGCTTTTTTTTCGACCTACCAAGTTTTGTTAAAAATTACAAATAAATTTTGGATTTTTACCACCACACTGGTCCTGCACCAATAAGGATAGTTTCAGAATTCTCATAGCCTACAAAAGCGAGCGGAAAATATTGATATAATTTATGGAGAAAAATTACCCACAATACACTAGGAGTTCCCACAAGCTACTAAATGACGTCACAATGTCGATCAGCTGTAGCCTCAGTTATATGTACATAAAGTGTGCTTATCCTAGAAATCATTATTTTGGGACTTCCCCATTGTCGAAAAGAAGTGTTATATTTATTTTCACATCCATTCACACACTTTCTGTTAAATGGGAACTAAAGTCGATTTTAAGAATATCTTAATAAATGGAAAAACATACGCTGATTTCAAAAATCAAATCAGTTTCTTCCAATATTTTTTTGTTAAAAAGTTATGAGCAGATATGCAATTCATTTTATGTTAGGATATTTCCCGTATTACGTCATTGACGTTATTGAGATTTCGTGCCTATATGCGTTGTATACAATCATGTGCCAGTTTCGAGTTAAACTAGTAACAGAAGCGCCTGCAGGAGCGTAGTATTTTTGTTTTTTTATGGAGACTTAGCATAACACTTGTCATATAGCCTAACTGAACCAATGTACGCGCGTGACAGCTTACCTTAAGCGCGGTCATTCAGGCCTGCACGGTCCTGGACCTAAGCTGAATGCTGAGGTATAAAGGTCTCGTTATTAAATGACTTTAGAATAATAAGTCTTAGCAATTTATATTATAAATCATAAAAGTAAAGACAGAACAAGAAAACTAGAACAGGAGGCAGTAAACTGTGACTGCCAGCAATTTATAGAAATAAACCAGCCATCAATCAAAGATTAGACTATGCGGTGGGAACAGCCTATTTCTTTCATGATTGTTGTTTTTCAATATATAGCCATAATCTGTAACGTAGACTAGCAATGTTATTATCAACCCTTAGGCTACAAACTGAGAAATTTGGTATACATATACATAGGAGTTTTAACAAATTACTTTTGTTTTCTTTATTTCTAGAGTAAATTTAAGTTAATGTTGTAACACTAAAATGGATGACAGTTTTCAGCATTCTGGCATAGATGAAAGAAGTTTTATTGTACACAATAAAACAACACAAATTCAAAGTTGTAACAGGCAGTGTAAATAGACAATCCATTTAACGCTTTCAATAGCATTGAAATCATCACTGTTGGATGATTCGCTTGACTTTGATGATGAAGACTGTGATGATGGTACATATTCACTTATTTTGCTCACATTCAACTCAGTATGAGAGCTACTCCCAGCTGAATATGCAATTTTATCACTAAATGACACGAGAGATCCTGTGGTACTTATTTCTACAGAACTGTTTTTTTCCATTTCAGATTTTTCAGCTTCCTACAAATGAATTATCTAAATATCAATTTCAACACTGCATTAAAATAGTACTGTAATTTAAAAACACTATAAGACTGAACATACTTCAAAATCAGCAGGTTTAGATTGAGATGTATCACTAGGTGTAGGTGGAATAGTTGGTCTCAACAAAGACTCTATGGCAAGGTATTTTTCCTTAGCCTGAATTAAAATGAATTTTTGAAAAACGGCACAATTGTGGCTGCATGACACAATTTGTAAATAGCACATACCTCCATTTGACAAACTCTCTTTTCATACCATTTGTCCTGTACGAAATTCCGCTTGATGTACTGGGTTGATCACTATGTTTAAAATCATAATAAGAAAAATTAAAAATTGTTGGAACTGTATTTTTCACCAAGCATTTTGTTTTTATCATCTTGGCCACTCCATTGGAGTCAAATACAATTTTACTTTGATAATCATTGTCACAAAAATGTGCACTACACACTGCGGTTCTTTTTCCAGGTAGTTTAGAACGCTTGCATTGTTGTATCCATTGCTTCATCTGTTTTTTGTCGTTGTGGGGAAATCGATGGAAGTGCACAGGTGGATTGAAATTCGGTGTGCTTTAATAGGAATTTGTACATCCCGGAGCAAAACAATATACTCCAATCACTCTTTCTTCCTTCTCAGTGGCTTCCTTTACTTTGTAAACTTTAGACATTTTACAATATCTAATGAAAAGAACTGAATTGAAAAAGGTATATTCTTATTAACTTATTTGGGTAGTTAAGTACAGGGTTACTATATATATTCTTCAATTACGTATCTGGGTGCTTGCTGTGTACTTATTGTCAGACTACACATCGGCTACTGTGGATTAACTGATTTATGCAATAAGTGGTATTCTCAACCAGTAGGCTAATGCTCAGTTTTAATAACAGCAGATATTAAATGCACCACATACAGAACCACAAAACATTATACAAACAGCCAAGGTAAACCATGAAAGAAATAGGCTGTTCCCACCGCATAGTCTAGCCTTTGCTTAATTGCTGGTTTTTTTATATAAATTGCTGGCAGTTACGGTTTAATGCATTCTGGTCTAGTTTCCCTGTTCTGTCTTCACTTTTATGATTTATGATATAAATTGCTAAGAATTATTATTCCAAAGTCATTTAAATACGAGATCTGTATACCTCAGCATTCAGATTAGGTCCAGGACCGTGCAGGCCTAAATGACTCCGCTTAAGGTAAGCTGTCACGCGCGTACATTGGTTCAGTTAGGGTATATGACAAGTGTTATGCTAAGTCTCCATAAAAAAAACGAAAATACAACGCTCCTGCAGGCGCTTCTGTTACTAATTCACCTCTAAACTGGCACATAATTGTATACAACGCATATAGGCACGAAATCTCAAGATTCTCAACAACGTCAATGACGTAATACGGGAAATCCCCTAACATGAAATGAAATGCATATCTGCTCATAACTTTTTAACAAAAAAACATTAAGTCAAACCAAATCGGTATTTAAAAAAATAGCTCTTTTGGGCAAAGCGCTTAACCGGCTGCTCCAATTTCGATCAGATTTGGTGAAATGTTAGTTCCCCTATACGCCTTTTTCCATTGACCAAAAATAAATAAAAAACCTAGGGAAATACCCTACAAATTATGATTTGTTTCTAAACCATGATTGTAACAGGCATGCCATATCGCCCCGACATTGCCAACAAGGAGTCGCTAAAGCAGATTAAACTGTTTGTTAGATTATCTAACAAACATCTAACTTAGATAACATTATTTAGATATGTAAAAACTTATGTTTATTTTCTAAACCAAGGGGAATTCCTCGACATAATGAAACTCAATCGGGCTGTTTTTGGGAATTTACCTTCATTTTACTACAGCGCCTGACAAGAGGCTTAAATTTAAAATATTTGTGGTAAAATGTTCGTGAATCTAACTCGCTTATTCTTATTTTAACTAACACATGAAAAAGAAGTTTGGTTTAATAACTATGGGGCCCATGCGTTTATGCTTGCAGAAACAAAACTATGGCAATCCCGTTATAACTTTCTGGATTGTCGAATAACATTTACCTGACGTGACAATAACATATATTGTTAAATGAACATTAATAACAAGATCGGATTGTTACCTAAGAGACCCATACGCGTATGCTTGCAGAAACAAACTACTTACCCGGTGTATAAAATACAAGTTGTGGTTAGGGTCCATGCTCGACGTGACCTGCGAAAATTTATAAATCCAGTGCGCAAGGATTTTTAATTGTACGAAGCGCAAAGATCATCGTATTGTGCGTGTTTTGGATATTCTGCATCGCATTTTTCCTTGATTGCAAAATCGCATATATAAAAGACCTCATTTCATCAGAGAGACACATAGACATAAGATGTCTAGGCTTAGAGCCTTGTGTTTCCAAATCCACAGTCTGTATAGCCTAGCCTCTTGTGGTAACTAGGGCGGGTACGCTTACGTACCCTACAGCCCGTCCCTATTTATAATAGCGAAACTGGTCGCTAGCTAGTCGGTTGTGTCCTTGGGCAAGGCACTTTACGGACATTGCCTGAACCCAGCGGATTAATGGGTTCTACCAAATTGAAGGAACGTATCTATCATATACAACACACTGCAATAGCTCCGGTAACCCGACGATGGGCGCGAGGTGATCTGACGATTGCCCTTGCGATAACCCCCTTGGTTTTCCCATTCACGGGGATAAACATGAATATCCTATCCTATAAAAATATATATAGCCCGTCATGCTTATCCATTATTGTAATTGTACTGTTGCGCTTATCGGAGTCAAATATTAATAATAAAGCTAACCCTCTGCTCGTCTACCGTGTAAAGATATCCAATAATAAATTCAAGAAGCAGCCGCTACAGTTGTTTACCATTACCCAACTTTACCTCACCAATGTATCTTGTTCACTCCTTGCAGCAACTACCTTTTACTGCTTATTATTTATATTTATAAGGATCGAAAATATTATATATTTAAATAAAACGAAATTTGTCAGTAATCACCAAACGAGGTCAAAAGAGTTCGTTGTAATAAGAAACAGGTTTCATCGGCAATACAAGGTGGTAAAGAGCTGGGCAGAAAATGCACTAGAGAGTGTTCTATGGTTACAGGTTGTGGTTTGTACAACAGAATGTAATTTAAAATTAAAACAAACAGACTGTGTTGAAAATAAACGGACACACCTTTTGTATGACATACAGCAAGACATTAATAGTTAAGATTTAAATTTGCTTCTTCTAACCTGTTTTAAACATAAAACGTTATAATGTTTGTACAGATAATGATAAAATATTGTTTACATGCAAATGTGACAAAAGTGTTAACCTCTCCAAGCTCCATGGGTGGAGGAATAAACGACGCTGAACTACGTTTACTCCGATTTAAAAATAAAATGCTCGTTACACATTCATCTATGATAAAGCAATAAAACGTTTAATGAAAATGAATTACATTACAGATTAAACTGTTTAGATTTAGTTTAGTATAGTTGAATGGATAGGAAATAATAATGTACACGCCATGAACTTCGATTTAAAGAATAAAGTCAGCCACACATTGATCTATGATAAAGATATATAAAGTTGCCACACGCTTTGTCAACCATATGAAAACATTGGATGCACACTAATCTACAAACGATAAATTACAATGATGCAACACAATAATATAGAAAAAGAGAAGTAAAACTTGACAGAAATAACATTTAATTATTTATATTCAATTATATTATATTAAAACTTAATGGGTCGACAGTAAATTAATATGAAGAATTATATGAAAAATCACAGAATAAAAATATCTGCTGCATAGTGCAATGGTGGAACAAAGATAGCTAATAAAAATGCATTCACAAGTCCTACACTCTGTTATATATTAATATAATGCAAATGTGATTGTCACTAATCTTTAAAAACTTGTATCTAAATGTCTGCACACAGCAAACCACAATCAAGAAGTAAGAACATTGCAACACAATAATCTAAAGTTTATCAGATAAACTTAATTTGGATGGAAATAGTGAATATTAATGTACACAACATAACAATGTCCAACCTGCTGCATTAGTGCAACCAGCACTGTGCTATGATAGTAACATAAAACACATGCTGTGCATCTACCATGGTAAAAACTCTTTAACAACATAATATATCAACAGGTTGTAATAAACTCTGAATGGTGGCCATAATGTATTTCCTTTTTTTCACAAGTTTAAACAGCGACCAGAGAATGGTTGTATAACTCTGCCTTAGTTTCACCAACGATGCTCCACTTGTCAGTTTGAGGATCGTAACATTCAATCGAAGTTACAACTTTGTTGTTGGAATCCTTGCTACAAGAGAAAATCAGTAACATAACAATCACCACTTATTTTAATTCCTTATTTATTCCGAGTAATAATAAGTACAATCGATTTGTGGGATTGGTTATTTATTTATATACTGCTGGGTGAACTACTATATTTGGATTTTTGTTTACAAGAACTTTAATATCAATTATGCCAGCAGTCCAGTTGCTGAAAGTATTACTTTCTATACATTCGATCTATACATTAGGACCCCAGAAACTGGAATCGAGAATTAGGTTGCATAGTCATCTAATCATTATGGCCCAATCATCAAAACAACAAACTGACAAGAAATATATTTACCCTCCAACAACATAAATCTTGTTCTGAGCAACACAAGCTGCAAAGGCACGTCGTTCAACATTCATCTCCGACACAAAACTCCAAGTCCCATCGTTAACATTGTATTTCTCCACTGATTTAAGTGTCTCCTCTCCATCATAGCCAGCTTAATATAAGAAGGAATATTGGCATATGATTAAGCAATAGTACCGAGGTAATATGCTTTATTTAAATTACCCCTGTACTGTGACTTATTTTTAACCACTGAATCACCTGGCACAATAGAATACAAAATAAACCATCATTATGGTTTTCACACTGTGTATAAATGACTATCTATCATGACACCAATGTAAATACATAGATTTACCCAAAGCATAAATGGTGTTGTCAATCACCACAGCAACAAACAAATTTCTTGGTGTTTGCATAGAAGCAACTTCTGTCCAAGACTCCAATGTTGGATCATAGCACTCAACTGAACATGTAACTTTGTTCCCATTTATTCCACACAGTGAATATAAGCGATCTGGGTAAATTGGAATTTATGATAAATAATTGTTTTTAAATTAAGATTTTCATTTATTTTTACAATTACAGATAGAAAAAAAAGACTTATCTTCAACAAATGAACAAAATACTTATTGCCCAATACCATTGCAATAATAGGTTAAATGTTTGCAAGAAATCATATATACAGTCCATCAGCATGTGATATTAAAACAAAATATTTCTTCACTTCTCTGAACAGATTGAACAATGCATGCCAAGCTTAAATGCTAACGAAGAATACAATTTTCATAATCTACAAATGCATCAATTTTCAAATTAGCTGCATATCATATCCTTCTGCATGTAACTAATAATAACACACCTTGACATTAGGGAGAAGGTGCTATATTAGAGTGCGTTTCTACAGATCAATAATCTTATGCTTTTAGAAAAAAGTAGAAAAAAGAATATAAGACTTGTAAACATAGGAATGTGATGCAAGCATTAATAGGAATTTAACATCTACCTTGAAAGGCAACTACAGAATGACCAGATCTAGCTTTTTGCATCGGGATAGCTATGACCCACTTGTTTAGTGGAACAACATAACATTCACCCGATGAAAAATCAGTCAATGTATTATCACACCCACCAAATGTAAAGATTGTACCTGGGGTATAAACACATTAGAAAACATCACCCCACAAAACATGTAGAAACACAACCATTTAAAACAGCAGCATCATGAACATATCTCTTGGCATTCATTGAACCTGCCTCCTTCCATTCTAATTCCCTTTTCTTTAAATCCATCCGATGAACAATGTTATACGCGGTGAGTTTTCCATCAGTTGTAAT
The DNA here is from genome assembly GCA_000149265.1 of Ciona savignyi. NCBI lineage: Eukaryota > Metazoa > Chordata > Ascidiacea > Phlebobranchia > Cionidae > Ciona > Ciona savignyi. The sequence goes on from CH002611.1 coordinate 156,533, forward strand.
GCATCCACCAAAGTAATAGAGAACATTATCAATAACAACAGCTGATCCAGCTTGACGACCAACTGGTAGATTCTGTGATAAATAAACTTTTATGTTTACTTTTTATTCCTAAATACATATCGAAATTCAAGTTATTGTTATTAATGTTTTTTTTGTTTTTATTTTATCAATTATAAAAGTTAAATTGTCATTTTTACTCCTAAGATATGGAAAAAAACTACTAGCCAAAAATTATCGGAAAAGAAAATCTGATACAAAAATGCAGGAAAACGTTCGTCTTTCTCATAAAGAGAAATGATTAAAATAAAGAGATGGTAACATTTGAATACTTTTTCTTTGTAATTCACCATTGATTTGTGTTAATTTTATTGTTTAGCTCTTTTATTAACATAGTAATAGTATATATTATTTGAATTATATCATTTAAGGAATTTTCTATGATAACTTTGGATATGTATAGACCAATTGTGCTATTCTTGGTTCATTTTATTCATTTACAACTTCAATTTAAAGTAAATATAACACTTACACCGCAAATATTAAAATATTGACATTTTTTACATTTTCCCTAAAAGCGTAAATTTGATAATAATTTGAAAAAAAAGGATAAACGACAGTTGTTAAAACTTGTCTAAAAACCAATAAATTGTTTACATATTGAGACGTGGCCGCCTAAACTTACATTTGATTTATTATATTGTTCTGTGTTTATTATTTATTGTTTCGTATTATTTATATTTTGCTCATTCGTTTCAGTAACCGCATTCAATACAATCGCATTTTAAAAACACTTAATGGTGTAATTACAAAGGGAAAATGTGCAGACTTTTCAGCTTAAAGTTAAGATGGCATCATAAGAATAACCATGATGGCATCATGAGAATAACCTTAAAATTAAGATGGCATCATGAGAATATCCATGCAATCCAACAGGTGAATGTGTCTTTACTGCATGTATGGCTTGTTGCCCAGATAACTTTGTTTATGTATGTTTATGTACCAATGGAGAAACTACTGCTGTTTTATGTGCTTAAAAAACAACAACGAGAAACTTACCGGCAGTTCACTCCATTTCTGTGTTTGCAAATCATATTTAAAAACTTTGTTTAAAGTCTTGCTCCCACCAACTGAGATGATAGAACTCTCTAAGAATATAAGGAATGAATAAGATGCCATACTAACACACTTATATTTACAACAGGTCCATAATTAAAATAGACTTTCCAGGCACAATACATATTAGGTGAATCGTATTCACGTGAATCATACCAAACAACAGTAATATTCGATATTAACAAATACAAAGCAATAACTACAACACACAAGGAAGAATTACAGCCCTGGAAGCAAGTATTAATCTTATTATTGACCACTTATGATAACATGTGCAAGGACTTGCCTTAAACAAACAGGGTAAAACAGTACTTTTATTTCAACCAACATAAATATATCAAATATATTTGAATCGAGAATTTGGAAAAAAAATTATTTTTTAGTTGATGTGAGTAAAAACAGGAAAATGATTAAAATAAAAATTAATTTATACCTTTGTTTTTGAATCTCTGAGCCATAGCTTGGCAGTGCTTATAAATCCAATCATCTTGCTTTCGAAGGACACTCTAAATACAATTTAAATTCAAAGTAAATTATATAAAGTAATGTTTCAGATATTTGTCCAGCTGGATAGCACAGTAGTAGCATGTAAGCTGGTAGGTTGCGAGTTTGAATCCTGCTTCTAAACAGACGGTTGTTTGTTGGCAATCGACTTTGCCCCAATGCGGTGGATTATTGGGTAGAACAAAAAAAGAAAACACACATCCATTATTATACTACCATAGTTGGATAACCCAAATGTGGACTGGTGAATAAACAAATGGTGAGACGCTTTCATTTTCCCTACTTCAGGAATAAACAGAAGTATCCTATCCTGTCCATTCTCACCTCGATTGCCTCCACATCTGCAAGGGTCTCATTTGTCAAGCCATCGGAATCAATAAACTTGATGAGTTCGTTCAAGTAACCTTCCCTGGCAGCCACATCCGACTTAACCCAGTTCATTACAGCAGTGTAAACAAAATCAGGACAAACCTGGATGGAAGGTTTGGTTAATGGTATTCTAAGATTAAAATCAAAGGATTTATCAACTAGTTAAAGAAAACTGTTCTTTACTTCGTATTGAGGAATTTATTATTTTTTTAGAAAGAAAATATATTGGAGATATTATTCACAGTAGTCTCATAATTTATTTTATTAAATACATAATGTTTTCTTTATTAAATACCGGTACCTAATGTTTTAAAAAAAACATCAAAAAATAGCCCTGTTTAAATTTATTTGACTCCCTTCTGTACATATATGTACAGTAAATATGGAAAATAATAAGAACAACCTTTTGGGTTAAATGTTGGTTATTTTTATTTGACGTTTAGTATGTTAAAAAATATTAAATTTTTTCTGAATAATTGCAAGCAGACGGTATCAACCTTTTTATGAGTTTCCTCAATGAGCTTCACAACTTGATCTTTGGACAGTTGCTGGAAATCATGGTGGCTGATAATTTGTTTATAACTGTCAATGATGAATTGGTTGACTTTGCTTTTTAACTCTGGAACATCGTATCTATCAACCAATGCATGGATCGTCAAACAGTTTTCGACAGAAATTGAACCCGATAGATATTCGATGCACAATATCCGGGCAGCTGAAATTAGAAAATGTTAAACCAGTGTTAACACTTCAAATCAATCACTAACATGTGTGACCAATCACTAACAACTAATTTAGCTTTGACAGGGATGGAATACTGTGGGTGATGGGGTGGTGGGCACAACAGTTGGTATAACACATCAGCTACAGTACTATGACTTTCAAAATAGTGACTATACTATTTATTGCTATAACAAATTACAGCAAAGCAAGCAACCATTCAGAACTATAATATTCCTACATTCCATTTGCAAGTAATCAGAGACTGCCAGAATATTGCAAGCATTGTTGTCATTGATCTCGATTCGTCCAGTATACATAAA
>CH002611.1:159661-174794 GCA_000149265.1 Ciona savignyi
TCCTTCATCTGATAGAATAAATCCATGGATTAAATTTATGTTCCAAACAAAATATACCAGTGCCTCCAAGCAATGTTCTTAAAGTGCACATGATTTTGTTCTGACTAAAGCTTGGTAAGCCAAGTTATACAGAAGTTCTACTTTGAATCATTAAATTATCAATAAAAATTAATTAAACAAACCTCGGTTGTAAACATGGTTTTGAAGAAATTAGAAAAACATGAGAGAACCATCTTATATGCACGAATGTTGTTCCCTTCCACACAAATTGTGATATCGTTGAAATCACCATCTATCCGCGACTGGTTGGCAAATTGAAGAAGGGTAGATCCATGGTCTATGTTGTAAGTTTTGGCAGAACTTGTTCCACTGATAGACAGTGTCATTTTTCCTAACGACATACTAGTTTAACATTATGTCTGCAATGATATGCTATAGGCCTATTGATAATCTAGGTAAGTTTGGTGTTGCAAACTCATGTAATCATAAAAAAACAGAGTCTTATACCACTAATTTTGTAACAATATTTTGGTTAATTTTTTTCCACCAGCTAATAAATATTAAGTTATTAACACTTCTAAACCACATAAATGATGATAATACTTCTAAACGGCAATGGTTAAAACCTAATAATACATGCAATATCTACGTTTTGATTATATTTTATAAGTTTTATAAAATTACACCTGGAAATATGTTATAATATATTTCAAAACATATATATAGCTTATTTATGAAGACTGTATCTAAGTTGAAGTGACCATATAAAACAAAATGCTGCTGATCATATTTGACTACAGCAGCATACACAAAAAGCATTAGTGTATACTATGAATCTTAATCATGGAACAGGGGTCCCTTTATTTTGTACAGGTCCGCTTGGTTCGCTAGGTCCGCTATGTCCAGAGCTAGATCCGCTAGGTCCAGCACTAGGTCCTCTAGGTCCAGCGCTATTCAGTGACCTGCCCTAAACAGTTATTTGAACCCTGCCGGAAACCCTAATCTCAACCCCATAACTAACCCTAACTCAAACCCCATGTTTAAAACTAAGTCTAGCGGACCTGTACAAAATAGAGAGACCATGGAAAAGCACTAATCCTGAGTATAATCCTTCGTGTATAACAACTCAATAAAATGGAATAAATATTGTGGATATTTGTTGCCTTTTCTACATTTTAAAGCCTAAGATACAATGTCACTTCACATACTGCTTTATTGCATGTACCTTACCATTTTTGCTACTTTACTGTGGCAACAACTATGTCAACAAATTTATATATTTACTGAGATTGTTTAAACTAGTTCTAATTGAGAAGATAGATATATGAAGCTTGTTACCCGATATTGTACACAATACTGCTGGTTGCACAAAGAACAATGAAATTCTAACGTATACTAGTCACTTATTAACCTGTTAATCAGGATGTTTAATGTGTTTACATTGCAAGAGCTAATCAAACAGGGCTAGAAATCGGTAAGCGTTTAATGTACATATAACTGAGGCTACGGCTGATCAACATTGTAATGTCATTTAGTAACTTGTTAGAACTTCTGGTGTATTGTGGGTATTTTTTCTCCATAAATTATATCAATATTTTTCGTGCGCTTTTGTATGAAGATTTTAAAACCTTTTTTCAAAATGGAGCCCACCAGTTCCCCACTTAGTATGAATTGCTTTTTTTAAGCATTTAGTATGAATTGCTTTTCTCAATTATATTATAGCATATTAAATAACCTCAAGCAATATTACACACAGCATACACATATATAAACTTAATGCAGTTTGACTAGTTGATCTTCGGATCTTTCACTGCACTAAGTGCAATTCTTTAAATCAAGATTCGAATTGATGATAGTGCTGCTTATCAGTAGCTTCGAGCCATTTATCTGGAATGTCAGCATGCTAAAAGGCGAGGCATACAAAAGGGCACAACAAAGATACCTACCTATAAGCCTTAAAACTGGGATATATTCTAAAAAAGCTGATTAAATATACCAACAAAATTTGTGTCAGTTGTTATGTATGCAGGCATGCGTTCATTTGTTATACTGGTGGTTTCCTGGAAATGAATTTGAATAGGTAATATTGTTGTTACTTTTTCATACCACCTTGTCGCTTTAAGTTGGTCCCTAATTAAATCTTTCGATATTTTGTATATTAAAATGAAAATGTAATTATACGCTTTACAGATTAAAAGGATGAACCCATCCTTTGAGTGGCCCTGCACTAATGGTGCTTCACTGCTTCCATACAAATTGTTCGGCTGACCAGGAAAACAACCTAAGTTGCCTGAAACGTTTGTTTGTCCATAAACAAATTAAAACAGTAATTTCTTTAACTTATGTATTAAATGAATAAAAGTAAGTAATAAAATCACGTACTACAATAAGGCACATCATGCCAGAGCAATCAAAACACACGCTTGTGTTTGCACCGCTATATGTGGTAAATTGTCCCACAATGACAGCAAGTGATGTCACCGTAACATGGTGGCGGCGCATTATTTGTGCCAGGGTAACTTGTACACTCCTACATGAGTATAAAAGTGCCCAAAATTGATATACTTGTCACACTATCATCCTATGATGGCGGTGCAACTTGTTTTGTGCCATAGACAACGATTGCCCTAATCAACCACTATGTGGTAGCACCTGGCTTTCTGGGCTTTAAGACAAATGTAGTAACAAACAGTTATGAATAGGGATATGGGCGGAGAGTTTTTTAAGAAAACTTTATCGACATATTGGCAGAGCCTCTTGGTCATGGTGGATTCTCTATAATACTAGATAAGTTTCAGATATCACAGTTTTGGAATAAGGATCATCAGACCATCTAAAGTGCACGTACGCAGTAAAAGACACCAACAGGAGTGTTAATTTCATTTTTATTGCAAGAACATGCTTTGTATCATTAACAAGCAGGGAAATCACATAGCTTTACTCAAGTCAGCGGATCTCAGTTGTTCAAAAACAAGTCCCTGCGGCAACTAACTCGTTCAAATATATTTAATTTTATTAATTTGTAATATTTTGTACAGAGAATTGTATTTTTTGCAGTGTTACATTTTTCCTCGAGAAGCCGGTATGGTAATTAGCGCCATTGTAAATAAATTATCTGAAGCTCTTCCCCATTGTTAAACACTGCACAATGTAGTTTTCCATTGTAAACGGTGTTGTGTACCTTAAAATGATATGCCCCATAAGGCAATGTATCCTGCAGACGACATTGGTCGAGAATAGGAGTAGTGCCACATGCCCACAGTCGGTTTTAGCAAACAGCGAGTAATATAGCATTGCATACTGGCTGCAAAGTTTATTGGTAGTATAAGAAACCATATTAAAAGTGTGATTGGTAGTAGTAGTCCCTAGACTACTTTCAAGAAATTCGTTTTTTTCGTCCTACCAAGTTTTGTTAAAAATTACAAATAAATCTTGGATTTTTACCACCACACTGGCCCTGCACCAATAAGGATAGTTTCAGAATTCGCATAGCCTACAAAAGCGCGCGAAAAATATTGATATAATTTATGGAGAAAAAATTACCCACAATACACCAGGAGTTCCCACAAGCTACTAAATGACGTCACAATGTCGATCAGCTGTAGCCTCAGTTATATGTTCATTAAGTGTGCTTATCCTAGAAATCATTATTTGGGGACTTTCCCATTGTCGAAAAGAAGGGTTATATTTATTTTCACATCCATTCACATACTTTCTGTTAAGATATTTTATTTGAATCGTCATTATGGGTCCCATTTGGAAAAAAATGGGACCAATATTTTTTTTGTCCGTTTTTTTATTACTTTTTTTTGACTAAGATTTTTTTGACTATTATTTCAATTGACTAAGTTATATTGCGATTCCATTACTCCTTCTGGTAGATGTTGCCACAAGCTATGCCTGTCAAGCCTTTAAAGGAAAGAAAAAAAACGGACAAAAACAATGTGTCCCCTTTTTCCAAATGGAACACATGAAGATAATTGGTCGGAAAAGTGCGGTAATGTTACAGTAATATATTACGTTAGTAATATTTCACGATTTATCTTAGGGATGTCAAATTTGCCTTTTACGATAGAATGTTAAAGTTGCCGTACAGACATATTTGGCTGCTGGAGACGTCGTTATTAAAATTCTAAGAAACAATGAAATGTCTAAATGACGGGCGGCTGTCTAAATTCACGATGCGATCAACCTGCGAAAACTTATAAATCCAGTGCGCAAAGATTTTTAATTGTACGGAGCGCAAACTTAATCTATTGTGCGTGTTTTGGATATTCTGCATCGCATTTTTCCTTGGTTGCAAAATCGCATATATAAAATACCTCATTTCATCGGAGAGACACTTAAACACAAGATGCCTAGGCTTACAGCACTGTGTTTCAAAAGCCACAGTCTGTATAGCCTAGCCTCTTGTGGTAACTAGGGCGGGTACGCTTACGTACCCTGCAGCCCGTCCCTATTTATGAAAATATATGTAGCCAGTTATGCTTATCCATTATTGTAATTGTACTGTTGCATTTATCGGAGTCAAATATTAATAATAAAGCTAACTGTCTGCTTGTCTACCGTGTAAAGATATCCAATAATAAATTCAAGAAGCAGCCGCTACAGTTATCTACCATTACCCAACTTTACCGCACGCACTGTATCTTGTTCACTCCTTGCAGCAACTACCTTTTACTGCTCATTATACATATTTATAAAGATCGAAAATATTAAATATTTAAACAAAACGAAATTTGTCAGTAATCACCAAACGAGGTCAAAATAGTTTGTTGTAATAAGAAACAGATTTCATCGGCAATACAAAGTGGTAAATAGCTGGGCAGAAAATGCACGATAGAGCGTTCTATGGTAACAGGTTGTGGTTTGTACAACAGAATGTAATTTAAAATCAAAACAAACAGACTGTGTTGAAAATAAAGGGACACACCTTTTGTATGACATACAGCAAGACATTAATGGTCAAGATATAAATTTTCTTTTTCTAACCTGTTACGTTTACTCCGATTAAAAAATAAAATGCTCGTCACACATTCATCTATGATAAAGCAATAAAAAGTTTAATGAAAATGAATTACATTACAGATTAAATTATTCAGCTTCAGTTTAGTATAGTGGAACGGATAGGAAATCATAATGTAGTTACACGCCATTAACTTCGATTTGAAGAATAAAGCTAGCCACACATTGATCTATGATAAAGATATGCAAAGTTGCCGCACGCTTCGTCAACCATGGGAAAACATGGATGCACACTAATCTACAAAAAAGGAATAAAATAATGCAACACATTTATATAGAAAAAGAGAAGTAAAACTTGACAGGAATAACATTTAATTATTTATATTCAATTATTTTACATTAAAACTTAATGGGTTGACAGTAAAGTAATTTACAGAATCATATGAAAAATTACAGAATAAAAATATCTGCTGCATAGTGCAATGGTGGAACAAAGATAACTAATAAAAAGTCCTACACTCTGTTACATATTAATATATTGCAAATCTTTAAAAACTCATTTCTAAATGTCTGCACACAGCAAACCACAATAGGAGAAGTAATAACATTGCAACACAATATTCTAAAGTTTATCAGATAATATTAATTTAGATAAAAATAGTGAATATTAATGTACACAACATAACAATTTCCTTCTGCTGTATTAGTGCAACCAGCACTATGCTATGATAGTAACATAAATCATATGCTGTGCATCTACTATGGTGAAAAAGCAGTTTAACAACATAATATATCAACGGATTGCAATAAACGCTGAATGGTGGCCACAAAGTGTTTCCTTTATTCTCACAAGTTCAAACAGCGACCAGAGAATGGTTGCATAACTCTGCATCAGTTTCACCAACGATGCTCCACTTGTCAGTTTGAGGATCGTAACATTCAATCGAAGTTACAACTTGTTTGTTGGAATCCAACCTACAAGAGAAAATCGGTTACATAACAATCACCATGTATTATGAATCCTTATTTATTCTGAGTAATAATAAGTACAATCGATTTGTGGGATTGGTTATTTATTTATATACTGCTGGTTGAACTTCTATATTTTGGATGGTTTGTTTTTAACTTTTATATCAATTATGTCAAGCAGACCAGTTGCTGAAAGTAATACTTTCTTTACATTCGGATCTATACATTAGAATCTTAGAAACTGGAATCGAGAATTAGGTTGCATAGTCATCTAATCATCATGGCCGAATCATAAACACAACAAACTGACAAGAATTATACTTACCCTCCAACAACATAAATCTTGTTCTGAGCAACACAAGCTGCAAAGGAACGTCGTTCAACATTCATCTTCGACACAAAACTCCAAGTCCCATCGTTAACATTGTATTTCTCCACTGATTTAAGCACCTTCTTTCCATCATAGCCAGCTTAATATAAGAAAGAATATTGGCATATGATTAAGCAATAGTACCGAGGTAATATGCTTCATTTAAATTACTCCTGTACTGTTCCTTATTTCTAATCACTGAATCACCTGGCACAATAGAATACAAAATAAACCATTATTATGGTTTTCACACTGTGTATAAGTGATCTATCATGACACCAAAGTAAATTCATAGATTCACCCAAAGCATAAATGGTGTTGTCAACCACCACAGCAACAAACAAATTTCGTGGTGTTTGCATAGACGCAACTTCTGTCCAAGACTCCAATGTTGGATCATAGCACTCAACTGAAGATGTAACTTTTGTCCCATTCTCTCCACACAGTGAATATAAGCGATCTGGGTAAATTGGAATTTATGATAAATAATTGTCTTTAAATTAAGATGTTCATTTATTTTTACAATTACAGATAGAAAAAGACTTATCTTCAACAAATGAACAAAAAACTTTTTGCCCAATACCATTGCAATAATAGGTCAAATGTTTGCAAGGAATCATATATACAGTCCATCAACATGTGATATTAAAACAAAAGATTTCTTCACTTCTCGGAAAGTAATTTAGCAGAAATTGGTCTGTGGTATAACTTATTGTATTAGGTCTGGTAACTTGACTGGAATGTTGTGCATGTTCCATAGCCCAACCTTTTACCAAATGCCAGTCAGAGACTAAGAAAATATTTTTTGATTAAAAAAGGATTGAAATAAGATGAATTTGGCTTTAACCTATTTAATGCAGACAAGAGATTGAACAATGCATGTCAAGCTTAAGTGCTAATGAACAATACAAATTTCACAATCTACAAATGCATCAATTTTCAAACCAGCTGCATATCATATAACTAATGATAACACACCTTGACATTAGGAAGAAGGTGCTATATTAGAGTCGGTTTCTTTAGATCAATAAAATCTTATGCTTTTCGAAGTAGAAAAAAGAATATAAGACTTGTAAACATAGGAATGTGATGTAAGCATTAATGGGAAGTTAACACCTACCTTGAAAGGCAACTACAGAATGACCACTTCTAGCTTTTTGCATCGGGATAGCTATGACCCACTTGTTTAGTGGAACAACATAACATTCACCCGATGAAATATCAGTCCATGTATGATCAACCCCACCAAATGTAAAGATTGTACCTGGGGTATAAACACATTAGAAAACATAACCCCACAAAACATGTAGAAACACAACCATTTAAAACAGCAGCATCATGAAGACATCTCTTGACAATCATTGAACCTGCCTCCTTCCATTCTAATTCCATTTTCTTTAAATCCATTCGATGAACAATGTTATACGCGGCGGTGAGTTTTCCATCAGTTGTAATGCATCCACCAAAGTAATAGAGAACATTATCAATAACAACAGCTGATCCAGCTTGACGACCAACTGGTAGATTCTGTGATAAATAAACTTTTATGATTACTTTTTATTACTGGACACAAATCGAAATTCAAGTTATTGTTATTTATGTGTTTTTTTCTTTTTATATCATCATTTTTTTTAAATTTAAGTTAAACTGACATTTTTAGTCCTAAGATATGGAAAAAACTACTAGCCAAAAATATCGGAAAAGAAAATCTGATACAAAAATGCAGGAAAACGTTCATCGTTGTTATACAGGGAAATGATTAAAATAAAGAGATGGGGATATTTGAATACTATTTGTTTGTAATTCACCATCGATTTGTGTTAATTTTATTGTTTAGCTCTTTTATATACATAGTAATAGTATATATTATTTAAATTATATCATTTAAGGAATTTTCTATGATAACTTGGGATATGTATAGACCAGCGGTTCTCAAACTTTTTAAAAAAATACGCAACGGTCCCTAGCAATTTTTTAAATGACTCACGGTTCCCCTTGAAAAATAGGGGAAGTAAAACGAAAAATTTAGCAACGTTAAAATTCTAAAACAATACATATTAACCCGAATGCATGGCTTAAGGAAAAACTAGACATCTCTGACCTTGGCATTTTTTAAATGTTTACTCCTACTATAATAGGAGTTGTACTATTTCCTACTATAGTAGGAGTTCTGCAGTCTCAGATAGGCATGTTGGTACTTTTGAATTGCACTAATGTGACATCAAATAGCTTTTTGTGATGGCATAAATGCCTATGTAGCCTGTAAGCTTTCATGACAAATTGTGTTAGTTAAGTCGATTGGAAGAAAAGTTGCTTAAAAACTTAATTTTACACAAATTTTTTTCTTCACGGGCGTCGTTTTAATTTTTTGGAAGGTGCTTCGCGGTCCCAGAAAATTGTCTCGCCAGTTTGAGAACCGCTGGTATAGACCAATTGTGCTTTTCTTGGTTCATTTTATTCATTTACAACTTCAATTTAAAGTAAATTATCCTTACCAGTCCCGATATATATAACACTTATACCAAAAATGTTAAAATTTTTTTTACATTTTCCCTAAAAGCGTAAATTGTGAAAGGATTGATATTTCGTATTGGTACTGTAATAAAAGATTAGTACTGTAGTGAAAGGATTGGTAGTTTAATTCCCCCAAACTAAAGTATTTACTTTAGATTGTTGTTTCCATGATAAAAACATAAAGCAGGACCGTTAATAATAATTTGAAAAACAGGGAAAAAACGACAGTCGTTAAAACACGTCTAAACACCAATTAATTGTTTACATATCAAGACACGGCTAAACCTAGATTTCATTTAATAAATAGTTTTGTGTTTGTTTATTGTTTCGTATTATTTATATTTTGCTCATTCGTTTCAGTTACCGCATTCAATACAATCGCATTTTATGGCATCATGAGAATAACCATGCAATCCAACAGGTAAATGTGTCTTTACTACATGTATGTCTTGATGACCAGATAACTTTGTTTATGTATGTTTATGTACCAATGAAGAAACCACTGCTGTTTTATGTGCTTAAAAACAACAACAAGAAACTTACTGGCAGTTCACTCCATTTCTGTGTTTGCAAATCATATTTAAAAACTTTGTTCAAAGTCTTTTCCCCACCAACTGAGATGATAGAACTCTCTAACAATAGAAGAAATAAATAAGATGCCAGACTAACACAATTATATTTACAACAGGTCCATAATTAAAATAGACTTTCCAGACACCTTACATATCAGGTGAATCGTATTCAGGTGAATCATACCAAACAACAGTAATATGCAATATTAACAAATACACAGCAATAACTACAACACACAAGGAAGAATCACAGCCCTGAAAGCAAGTATTAATCTTATTGTTGATCACTTATGATAACATGTGCAAGGCCTTGCCTTCAAACAGGGTAAAACAGAACTTTTATTCCAACCAACATAAATTTCAAATATATTTGCATCGCGAATTTGGAAAAATTTATCTATTTTTAGTTGACGTGGGTAAAAAACATGGAAATGATTAATATAAAAATTCATTTATACCTTTGTTCTTTAATCTCTGGGCCATAGCTTTGCAGTGCTTATAAATCCAATCACCTTGCTTTCGAAGAAAACTCTAAATACAATTTAAATACAAGGTAAATTATATAAAGTAATATTTTAGATATTTGTCCAGCTGGATAACACAGTAGTAGCATGTAAGCTGGTAGGTTGCGAGTTTGAATCCAGCTTCTAAACAGACGGTTGTTTGTTGGCAATCCACTTTGCCCCAATGCGGTGGATTATTGGGTAGAACAAAAAACGAAAACACACATCCATTATTATACAACCATTGTTGGATAACCCAAATGTGGACTGGTGAATAAACAAATGGTATGACGCTTTCATTTTCCCTACTTCAGAAATAAACAGAAGTATCCTATCCGGCCCATTCTCACCTCGATGGCATCCACATTTCCAAGGGTCTCATTTGTCAAGCCATCGGAATCAATAAACTTAATGAGTTCGTTCAAGTAACCTTCCCTGGCAGCCACATCCGACTTAACCCAGTTCATGACAGCAGTGTAAACAAAATCAGGACAAACCTGGATAGATGGTTTGGTCATTGGCATTCTCAGTTTCAAATCAAGGGATTTATCAACTAGTTAAAGAAAACTGTTCTTTACTTCGTATTGAGGGATTTATTATTTTTCTAGGAGGCAAATATATTGGAGATATTATTCACAGTAGTCCCATTATTTACTTTATTAAAACATAATGTTTTTTTTTTCAATATGCTAAATACCTTAGCAATTTAAAAAAAAAAGTATAAAAAATAGCCTTGTTTAAATTTATTTGACTCCATTCTGTACATATATGTACGGTAAGTATGGAAAATAACAATACCAAACTTTTGGGTTAAATGTTGGTAAATTATTTCACGTTTAGTTTGTTAAAAAATAATTTATTTTTGTCTGATTAATCGCAAGCAGACGATATCAACCTTTTTATGAGTTTCCTCAATGAGCTTCACAACTTGATCTTTGGACAATTGCTGGAAATCATGGAGGCTGATAATTTGTTTATAACTGTCAATGATGAATTGGTTGACTTTGCTTTTTAACTCTGGAACATCGTATCTATCAACCAATGCATGGATCGTCAAACAGTTATGAACAGAAATTGAACCCGATAGATATTCGATGCACAATATCCGGGCAGCTGAAATTAGAAAATGTTAAACCATAATACAATATTGTTAAACCAGAGTGTTAACACTTCAAATCAATCACTAACATGTGTGACCAATCACTATCAACTAATTTAGCTTTGACAGGGATGGAATACTGTGGGTGATGGGGTGGTGGGCACAACAGTTGGTATAACACATAAGCTACAGTACTATGACCTGCAAAATAGTGACTATACGATTTATTGCTATAACAAATTAAAGCAAGCAACCATTTAGAACTACAATATTCCTACATTCCATTTGCAAGTAATCAGAGACTGCCAGAATATTGCAAGCATTGTTGCCATTGATCTCGATTCGTCCAGTATACATAAACTCCACAAGAGCCTCTATGGTTCCAAAATCTACATCTTGGACTGCTATACTATCCTTGTACTTCTCCTTCATCTAATAGAATAAATCCTTGGATTAAATTTATGTTCCAAGCAAAATATACCAGTGCCTACAAGCAATGTTCTTAAAGGGCACATGATTTTGTTCTGACTAAAGCTTGGTAAGCAAAGTTATACAGAAGTTCTTACATCATCAATAACAATTATTAAAACAAACCTCGGTTGTAAACATGGTTTTAAAGAAATTGGAAAAACATGAGAGAACCATCTTATTTGCACGAATGTTGTTCCCTTCCACACAAATTGTGATATCGTTGAAATCACCATCTATCCGCGACTGGTTGGCAAATTGAAGAAGGGCAGATCCATGATCTATGTTGTAAGTTTTGGCAGAACTTGTTCCACTGATAGACAGTGTCATTTTTCCCAACGACATACTAGTTTAACATTATGTCTGCAATGATATGCTATAGGCCTATTGATAATCTAGGTAAGTTTGGTGTTGCAAACTCATGTAATCATAAAAAACCAGAGTCTTATACCACTAATTTTGTAACAATATTTTGGTTAATTTTTTTCCACCAGCTAATAAATATTAAGTTATTAACACTTCTAAACCACATAAATGATGCTAATACTTCTAAACGGCAATGGTTAACACCTAATAATACATGCAATATCTACGTTTTGATTATATTTTATAAGTTTCATAAAATTACACCTGGAAATATGTTATAATATATTTCAAAACATATATATAGCTTATTTATGAAGACTGTATCTAAGTTGAAGTGACAATATAAAACAAAATGTCTGATGATCATATTTGACTACAGTAGCATACACAAAAAGCATTAGTGGATACCATGAATCTTAATCATGGAACAGGGGTTCCTTTATTCTGTACATGTCCGCTTGGTTCGCTAGGTCCTCTAGGTCCAGCGCTATTCAGTGACCTGCCCTAAACACTTATTTGAACCCTGCCCTAAACCCTAATCTCAACCCCAGAACTAACCCTAACTCAAACCCCATGTTTAAAACTAACTCTAGCGGAGCTGTACAAAATAGAGGGACCGTGGAAAAGCACTAATCCTGAGTATACTCCTTCTTGTATAACAATTCAATAAAATGGAATAAATATTGTGGATATTTGTTGCCTTTTCTACATTTTAAAGCCTAAGATACAATGTCACATACTGCTTTATTGCATATACCTTACCTATTTGCTATTTGTCTGTGGCAACAACTATGTCAACAAATTTATAACTTTACTGAGATTGTTTTAACTAGGAATAATTGAGCAGATAGATATAAGAAGCTTGTTACCCGATATTGTGCACAATACTGCTGGTTGCACAAAGAATAATGGAATTCTCACGTATACTAGCCACTTATTAACCTGTTAATCAGAATGATTAATGTGTTTACATTGCAAGAGCTAACCAAACGGTAAGCACTTTATGTACATATAACTGAGGCTACAGCTGATCGAAATTGTGACGTCATTTAGTAGCTTGTGAGAGAGAACTCCTGGTGTATTGTGGATAATTTTTCTCCATAAATTATATCAATATTATTCGTGTGCTTTTGTATGAAGATTTTAAAACATTTTTTTCAAAATGGAGCCTACCAGTTCCCCACTTACAGACCTACAACAGGATTACCCTCGTCAGGAAATGGTGGGTAATCTCAGCATAGGCTACAGTAGCTTTTTTTCAGTAATTCAGCGGATTTGAATGGCAGGTTGTGCTTGTACATATATATAAAGGCCCAATGGTGGCCTAGTAGTAGGCCTAGTGCTTGTACATCTAGCATGTTGTAATCTTTAATTAATCTATTCTGTTTATTTTCATGACATGTTTTAAGTATCCTTTTGCTGTGCATTTTCTGGTTAACTATGGTTTACTTTCTAACATTCTCTAAATTTTATTATTTAACATGTAGATTCTTTAAATCAAGATTCGAATTGATGATAGTGCTGCTTATCAGTAGCTTCGAGCCATTTATCTGGAATGTCAGCATGCTAAAAGGCGAGGCATACAAAAGGGCACAACAAAGATACCTACCTATAAGCCTTAAAACTGGGATATATTCTAAAAAAGCTGATTAAATATACCAACAAAATTTGTGTCAGTTGTTATGTATGCAGGCATGCGTTCATTTGTTATACTGGTGGTTTCCTGGAAATGAATTTAAATAGGTAATATTGTTGTTACTTTTTCATACCACCTTGTCGCTTTAAGTTGGTCCCTAATTAAATCTTTCGATATTTTGTATATTAAAATGAAAATGTAATTATACACTTTACAGATTAAAAGGATGAACCCATCCTTTGAGTGGCCCTGCACTAATGGTGCTTCCATACAAATTGTTCGGCTGACCAGGAAAACAA
This sequence comes from Ciona savignyi, assembly GCA_000149265.1. Taxonomy (NCBI): domain Eukaryota; kingdom Metazoa; phylum Chordata; class Ascidiacea; order Phlebobranchia; family Cionidae; genus Ciona; species Ciona savignyi. Next base: position 173,423 of record CH002611.1, read on the forward strand.
CCTAAGTTGCCTCAAACGTTTATTTGTCCATAAACAAATTAAAACAGTAATTTCTTTAACTTGTTTATTAAATGAATAAAAGTAAGTAATAAAATCACATACTACAATAAGGCACATCATGCCAGAGCAATCAAAACACACGCTTGTGTTTGCACCGCTAATTAGCGCCATTGTAAATAAATTATCTCAAGCTGTTCCCAATTGTTAAACACTGCACAATGTAGTTTTCCATTGTAAACGGTGTTGTGAACCTTAAAATGATATGCCCCATAAGGCAATGTATCCTGCAGACGACATTGGTCGAGAATAGGAGTAGTGCCACATGCCCACAGTCGGTTTTAGCAAACAGCGAGTAATATGGTATTGAATACTGGCTGCAAAGTTTATCGGTAGTATAAGAAACCATATTAAAAGTGTGATTGGTAGTAGTAGTCCCTAGACTACTTTCAAGAAATTCGTTTTTTCGTTCTACCATGTTTTGTTAAAAAAAATTAAAAAATCTTAGATTTTTACCACCACACAGGCCCTAATAAGTGTGGTTGGTAATAGGCTATAGGCCCTTTACTACTTTCAAGAATTGCTTTTTTTTCGACCTACTAAGTTTTGTTAAAAATTACAAATAAATTTTGGATTTTTACCACCACACTGGCCCTGCACCAATAAGGATAGTTTCAGAATTCTCATAGCCTACAAAAGCGAGCGAAAAATATTGATATAATTTATGGAGAAAAATTACCCACAATACACTAGGAGTTCCTACAAGCTACTAAATGACGTCACAATGTCGATCAGCTGTAGCCTCAGTTATATGTTCATTAAGTGTGCTTATCCTAGAAATCATTATTTGGGGACTTTCCCATTGTCGAAAAGAAGTGTTATATTTATTTTCACATCCATTCACATACTTTCTGTTAAGGCCGATGCACACTTAAGATATTTTATTTGAATCGTCATTATGGGTCCCATTTGGAAAAAAATGGGACCAATACTGTTTTTGTCCGTTTTTTTATTACTTTTTTTTTGACTAAGATTTTTTTGACTATTATTTCAATTGACTAAGTTATATTGCGATTCCATTACTCCTTCTGGTAGATGTTGCCACAAGCTATGCCTGTCAAGCCTTTAAAGAAAAGAAAAAAAAACGGACAAAAACAATGTGTCCCATTTTTCCAAATGGAACACATGAAGATAATTGGTCGGAAAAGTGCGGTAATGTTACAGTAATATATTACGTTAGTAATATTTCACGATTTATCTTAGGGATGTCAAATTTGCCTTTTACGATAGAATGTTAAAGTTGCCGTACCGACATATTTGGCTGCTGGAGACGTCGTTATTAAAATTCTAAGAAACAATGAAATGTCTAAATGAC
>CH002611.1:189305-200676 GCA_000149265.1 Ciona savignyi
GTTTTTTTACTCAAAAACAACAATTTGTACCCTGGTTATGAACTTTAAACCTTTCAAATTACAGTGAAAGAATGTGCTGAAACTTGTGAAACATCAAGCAGTGAATTTTAATGTGTACGAAGAGTTTCAGTCATCACCAGTGACACTGTCGCCAAATGAAATCTACAGAATGACCACCCTTCAGTCGAAGGCCTGTAATAGCCGAAGCAGTCAACAGAAACGGTTAAAATTTGGACAGGAGTCTTACAGAATGACCTCTACTAGTAAGTTCGAACAGTTTAAACCAAACTGGAACGGTCACCGTTTCCAAGATGGCGTATAACCAATTAAGACCTCTATGAACGGCAGGATGTGACGAGTGGTACCCTCCATGAGTCATTGTTTTTAAACGAGTGTTTTGCTGAGTAACAATGGTGGTGATTCCCCAATGTTTGTTTGGTTGAAAGCAGCATGTGCTAGGCTGCGCGCCGGTGTTCTCGTTTAGCTGTAAAGTTTTGTAATCGTGGAGCAGTGCTTTGTAAAATAAAGGTGTTGATTGTGCATCTGCTAGCTGTTTGTTGGAAAAAAAGGTGCCGATGTACGAGGGGGTATGGGCTCAAAATTTTTAAACAAAATTTTGTAGGGTTTTGAGTTTAGGTTGCAGATCCAAGCTTCAATTTTAAATTGTGAAAAAATCTAAGACTTCCTATGTCAGGATTTTGAGTGACAGTCGTTTTTGTGAGGTCAGTTTGCATTGGAGAGATAGGGAGAATAATTGGTTGAACGCCTCCTGTAGCAGAGAAGACAGCATTTGACCTACGGAATGTTATATCCTATCCAATTACCACATATCCATTGTCCCTTGCACACTGTGACGGGGCGCCTGTAAAAACCGACAAAATCAACCTTGCTGAAAAAGCTCGAATCACTTCAGACAGAAATATTCACCGAAGCGGATTTACCGACGAGCCTATTTACAGGTATATGACGGGGGACTTCTTTTGCATTCTGTTCTTTCGCAAACGAACATTGGAGCATCATATGCATCAATTGCGCACAATATTCTCTCAGTGGTGTTTTCCGGGAGGGCCAATGAGGCACATGTTTGTCTCGACAAGTACCTTGAGTGCTCCATTAAAGAAAGTGAGAAAAGGTTGCGAGGTGCAGTTGGTTCAGCATATGTGATTACCGGACCAAATCAGACTATCAGGCAGAGCGGACAAAAGCTTCTCACTAATGGAAAATTCAAAAACGAACTAGCCAAGTTTCTTTTACAAGAGTGGGGGAAAGATTACAACTGGCACCTGTTTAGTGGGAAGACCTTGATTGCTTCCTATGGTGGCGAGTGCTTCCAATACGTTCCCGACAGAGAACATCATATTAATGTAACTAATTCAGTACACCTTCAAGCCGACCATGAAGAGGCGGATACACTGATTGCATTTCATATTGCGAAAACAACAATAACAGGACATGTTATAGTGCGGGCATCCGACACAGACGTCTTGGTGATATTAATTGGTGCTCTTGGAGTGCAACGCCAAGAAGTCCGGTGTAGAGCCAACATTGTAATGGATTGTGGAATGGGAAAAAGCAGGAGGTTTATCAACGTGACTAACATTGTTCATGTTCTTGATGAGCGCCAACCTGGACTTTCAAGAGCACTCCCTGGATACCATGCATTTACTGGATGTGATTTCACTTCGGCCTTTTACAGGTAAGCACAACATGTTTGTATGAGAGCATGGCTTAATTTACAATTTGTTCTTTTTGTTTAGGAAAGGCAAAACTAAACCATTTGATCTCCTTGAGAGTGACAAAAGTGGTTGTTACGTTAATCTTTTTATCGGTATGGGAGAGGTGCAGCGAATTGATTTTGATGTCGCATCCGAGTTTGTTTGTCGCATGTATGGACAGAGTGAAATTCGTGATGTCAATGAAGCACGATACAACAAACTTCTACAAATGAACGGCAAACTTGATCAGGTAATTGCGGTACAAAATGCGTTAATTTCATATCACCGGTTCTTAAATATCGTACAACAAATGTAACAACACGGGTTCATTGACTTTTAGGGAAATCCACTGGCAAACATTAAACGAGTCGACTGTGCTTTACTACCACCCTGCATCCGAACTCTCGAGATGAAGATCCAACGGACGAAGTACATTGCAGGATTGTGGATGCGTGCTGCGACAGCATCTCCCACGAATGGGTTAGTTCCAACCGACTATGGATGGTGTGTGGAGAACGGTATTTTTGTGCCAATCTGGTTTCAGGGTCCTAGTATACCCGACAGGTTGTTTGAAGATAGAAATGCAGAAGATATTGCAGAAACCGACAGTCAGTTAATAATAGAAATTACTGACGAAGCGTGGAGCGAAGACTCGGACTCAGATGCGGATGAGGAAGAAGAACAGGAATGATTTAGTCAATGACGGAACATTAGCCTACGTTGTTTTGTGAACATCAATAAATACTTCGTTACGCTGTTTGGCTATCAAATTATTAAATTCACATATCAGTTTTGCAATTTACGATGCCTTAAAACCTGCCCAACATTTTTTTATTTGGTTTCATCGGGTTACCGCATGTGCAAATCTAGCTCAATTTTGGGGTAGTTTACTAGTCATAGGGATCTGGCGGGCACTACCCACCACCAGATATATCTGGCTATATCCATTCATGATACCCTCGGCTGTGCCGATCATTTTCTAGTATGTTTCGTGAGGTTACCTTTCAAGCTAATCTAGCTCAATTTTTGGAACGTGGGGCATTTGGGGGCGTCTGGCAGGCACATTTCACCACTTAAATCGTCTGGCATTGGCGATTTACGATACCGTAGACAATGACGAACATTTTTCATTTAGTTTCATCGGGTTACCTCATGAGCTAATCTAGCTCAATTTTGGGGTACTAGTTATGTGGGTCTGGCGGACACTCCCCACCACTAGAAATGTCTGGCAATAGCCATTCATGATATCTTGTGATATGCCGAACATTTTCCAATATGTTTCGTGAGGTTACCTTACAAGCTAATCTAGCTCAATTTTTTGAACATGGGGCGTTTGAGGGCGTCTGGCAGGCACGGTCCACCACTTAAATCGTCTGGCATTGGCGATTTAAGATACCGTAGACCATGACGACCATTTTTCATTTAGTTTCATCGGGTTACCTCATGAGCTAATCTAGCTCAATTTTGGGGTCTAGTTATGTGGGTCTGGCGGGCACTTCCCACCACTTGAAATGTCTGGCAATAGCCATTCATTATACCATGGGATATGCTGAGCATTTTCCAATATGTTTCGTCGGGTTACCTTTGGAGCTAATCTAGCTCAATTTGTGGGTCTCCTCTTTACGCCCCCCTGACCACATCCACCACAATGTGCCCGGCAGACGTCCATTTTCTTTAATGGAAATATACATAGATCATTGCTATATAGAAGAAAATTGGTTACTTTTCCAGCTATGTTGACCCCTACGGGCTCCCGGACTATTATCTTCACATAGATTGAGGTAACATGAAGCCTTAGGGGATTTTCAGTTTTTGCTTAGTTCAGGCTTGGGTTTTACCTATTGCTAGCACTAAATCTGGCATGAGGTTTTCCACCTAATAGGCCTCAGCCAAAACTCTAATGACCCGCGATCCGACTCCTTACAAAAGCTTTTTTTTATTGTTATATTGCAAGCTGATATAGTACAACGCATACAGTTAAACTGGTACTTATACATGTTTGGAGATGTGACTCCAATCAGGCAGTGCTTACGTCCGCATCTCAGAACGCGTTTTTGATAATATATCAATACAACGAGTTTATAACAAAACGTCAGCTTGCCACGAATCGCGTAATGTGTGTGAAGCATTATATAGGAAGTATTAGTTCGGGGATAATAGCCAGTTTACACGCAGAAGAAATGATTTGATATAATGTGCAAAAAAATATAACATAAACCGCGAATGTCACTACAAGCCTCTGTGTCAAGTTTCATCATAGACTCTCAATACATAGACATGAAACCCGCCAATGAACGTCGCCACCATTTGGCTTTATTGAATCTACCCAAAACAACAGAGACGTTGTTAAATTATACAACTTTGCGATTCAGCACCAAACAGCTATTAAAGATAGCGTTCAACTAATTTAAACCTGTATGAATGGCAGGATGTGATGAGTGGTCCATAACTTATTGTTTTTAAACGAGGGTTTTGCTGAGTAACAATGGTGGTGATTCCCCAATGTTTGTTTGTTGAAAGCAGCATGTGCTAGGCTGCGCGCCGGTGTTCTTGTTTAGCTGTAAAGTGTTGTAATCGTGGAGCAGTGCTTTCTTTTATAAAGTGTGGATTGTGCATCTGCTAGCTGTTTTGTTGGGGAAAAAGTTGCCGATGTACAAGGGGTATAGGCTCGAAAAGTTACGGTTGCAGATCCAACCTTCAATTTTGAATTGTGACAAAATCTAAGACTTCCATTGTCAGGATTTTGAGTGACGGCCATTTTTGTTTAGTCATGTTGCATTGGTGAGATAGGGAGAATAATTCGTTAAATTCCTAAAACTTTTTTTTTAACTAGAAAGTGTCAACCACATGTTTAACCACCACCAATTGTAAAACACAAATCGCATTTTATAAACCAAGTATGTAGTTTGTTTCTGCAAGCATAAACGCATGAGCCCCTAAGGTAACAATCAGATCTTGTTATCCATGTTCATTACACAATATATGTTATTGTCAGATATGTGCACGCCAGGCCCACGTTATCCAACATTCGAGAAAGTTTTAGAAATTGTTTTAGAAAAACAAAGTTTTATTGTGGCTCCATTATTCTTTTTGGTGGATGTCGGGGCGCCATACCATGTCTGTCACCATTATGATTTGAGAACAAAATCTTTTTTACGGCATTTCCCTACATTCCACCAAATAAGATTTAAAGTAGAGATGCCATTCAAGCGCTATGCCCGAAAAAGCTATTTTTTAAACAAAAATATCGTTTTGTTTTTTTACGTCCCAAGGTAATTTCCCTGGATTTATTACACAAATGTTTGGTTTCTGCAAATCTAAACTATATACTTTAACAAATTACCGAGTTTTATTACGATTCCATTACACTTTCTGGTAGATGTCGGGTCACAAGACATGCCTGTTAAGCGTTTGATAAAAAAAAATGAAAAAAACGAACAAAAAAAATATGTGTCCCATTTTTCCAAATGGGACCCATAACTATTATAAATTCCGGTTCGCTTACCTTTTTTATATCCCAGTGACTGTTAGTATTAAAACAGTTGTAGGCCCTACTATAGAAAATATAAAATGGCTCCGAAAAATGTCTCAATTTATATATCCACAATATTGATTTTCCTTCATTAAAACCTGGTTCAGACAAACTCCATAACAATCTTTGAAAAATAATATTAGAGAGTGTCAAACGCGTGTTTAACCTTCACTATTTGTAAAATACATTTTGTATGCTATATATTCATGCGAACAGGCTCTCTAATCATAGTTTGTATTTTATATAACAAGTATGTAGTTTGTTTCTGCAAGCATAAACGCATGGATCCCTGAGGTAACAATCCGATCTTGTTATCAATATTCATTACACAATATATGTTATTGTCAGATATGTGCACGCCAGGCCCATGTTATCCAACATTCCAGAAAGTTTTAACCGGACTGCCATAGTTTTGTTTTATGCTTTTATTAAATCAAGCTTCTTTTCCATGTGTTTATGCTTGTAGTTAAAAAAGAATAATCGTGTTAGATTAACGAATATTTCACTACAAATATTGTAAATTAAAACCTCTTGTCACTGTAGTAAAATGAAGCTAAATTCCAAAACAGCCCGATTTAGATTTTCATGGCTTCAAGGAACTACCCTTGGTTTAGTACATAAATTTCTGTTTTTACATATCTGGGTCATGTTATATGACACCGAGGTCAAGCAAGCAGGCGATTCGAAAAGTGGTGTATTACATACGTTTACCCTTGTTATGCATGCTGCACTGCATAAAAATGGTTGAATGGAAATATAACGTGATAGGATTTTACTACACATGGAAAAGAAGCTTGATTCGAGGAATTCCCTATGGTGGGCGCGAGGTGATCTGACGATACTTAGTCACGAAAATTCTATAAACTTTGTCACGAATATACTTTAAACATTTAAAGAAAAACAAACAAACTGGCGTTACTTTTATAGAAATATCACAAGTAGTAGTATAATATAAAAGGCCTTTTATTTCATTAGCGACGCAGTGTAAACACAAAAAATACCATTTTTGGCCTGTATGCTATTGCAAATAGTGTTGTATATAAGGTTGTTTATGTAACCGTCGTGTGGCCTAGTGACAAGGGCGACGGAAGTTCATACAGAATTTGATATAACTCGTGATATTGGTAAGGAACCGACACAAAAAAAAACGAAAAAAAACGTTTTTACTTTTTAGGTTATATTATTAATTAAAAGTAATGTGCGTTAAATGATTTTACCAAGAACACAACCAATCGTGGAAGCGGTTGATTTCAGCCACAAAAAATGGGCTACCTGCGCAGACCGCTGACACTTACTAATCGAGTTAAACCGCCGGTCAAATAAGCGCGTGTATTGATTAATGAGTTATCAATTCATATGTTTCCTTTTTTAGGACGGGAGAACAGCCTTAGTTTATTAGCAGGAAAAACAGAGTAAGTCTTGTAGATATATTGATATATATTCATACTAATACCACGTGCTTACAGTCGGGTAACCAAGTTTATTAAGTCTGGTGCAAAAATGCAGACATTTCTAGGAATTTCTAGAATTTTCTTGGTTCACTAATTAGAGAAACATAAATCAACTGTAGTACAAGCAAATTTATTTTAACGGACCAAGTTTCGAAGTCGCAACGTGTTCTATGACCGATTTTACACGAATTGTATGTGAATTGGTCACGCTATAACCATTTAACCAATTGGTCGTTTGGCTGCCTCAATCAGTCACTCAATTGCACTCAATTGTCTTAGATAGTGACTGGTTTGGTTACAATAATTATTCAATCATTCTGTTATGCGTTGTATTGAATCAAATCAACTAGGTCTTGTGCTTTTATCAACCAAAAAATTAAGATAATTTAATCAAAATGAGAGGCTTTTGGATTACTGACTCGTAAATGATTAAAACAGCTCTTATCACCATAGCTTAAGGTAAGGCATTTGTGTTCATATAATTAATTAGTGATTAGGTTTTGCGGTCTCGTGTATTTACATGTTGATTGTGCTGTGATCGGTCACTATTTGACGTTCAGGAAACCCGATTTCTCGCAACGCGCCAGTTGTAAAATGCAGAACTGTTGTGTGGCCAAATTGGTAAACGAGGCCGATTCACATAACGCTTTCTATATGAAAACGGTATCAGTGAAGAGTCCCTTACTGGATCGAAACTTTAACCGATCAAACATGTTGAATGTTTTAGAATTCCTGAACAGTCGTGTGGTCGAATGGTAAACTAGACCGATGTGAATGCCGGTTTAATGACAAGCCCGTAATGGGTTCGAAACTTGTCCGATAAAAAAATAATTTATTGAAAACATCGCCCGCGGTCTATAGACCGCCGAAGGGTGGTTGATTAAAACCAGTCGCTTACACGTCGGCTGTTTTCTTGGATAAGTTATTAAGCATATATTGCCTAAACCCAGTAAAATAAATCGAACTAAAACACTAAAAATTTTAAAACAGATTATTTCGCATTAACGTTTTGACCAAGTCTGTCTTTAAACCAGCTGTGTCCATGCCTGCATACAGGATAGGATATTCTTGTTTTAATCTTTTTTTAATCAACCCTTCACTGTTTTGTAGAACCGAATAATCACTGTGTTAAGGTGATATGCATGTAATGCCTTTACCAAGGAAACCCCCCAATGGTTGTTTTGCGACTATTTTTGATCCACCCACCTTCCGGGTACCTACAGACCTCGGGCCATTTCCCCACTTAGGTAATTATCGGAAATATTATATTTTTTCTTTCTTTTTTCGGGCAACTTTTTGAAACAATATATCGGCATTATGTTCGTTTTTATAGGCCTACGAAACCATATTTTGCTCAACATACATGTATTGTTTGCACCCTCTGCGTCAACCTAAGTTGTTTAACGGCTTCAATTTTTTTTCTATTATGTTTTTTTACCGAGCTAGGTTTCGAACCCATGGTTTTCTTGTCAACAACAAATTTAATGTCGATCTTGTTAACCATTCTGCCACACGAAATTTAAGACCATACATTGACCCTGTGACCGATGTTATAGATACACGGTAGCGCACTATTTAACACACGTGTATTGCCCCTTTTGCGTCAACCCAAAGGGTTCGATGGCGAAATCATTTTTCAATAATGTTGTAATGCCGGGTTGGGTTTTGAATCCATGGCTAGCTTGTAAACAATAACATTTTAATGTTGACCTTGGTAACCATTCGACCACGCGAAGGTTCGTCCCCCAACACACATAAAAAGCTACCAAATACCAATATTCCAGATTTTAGAAGACTCTATAAGAAATAATGCTCGGTAGATGGCGGTATAGAGTAAGACGGCAAATTTTTTTTATCTGAGATAACGTACCATTACCAAATCATATATTATAGATTGATTAGATCACTGCTATACAAAAACTCAGTCGGATATACAAAAATAAACACTAAAAGAAAAACTGCGACTTGCAGTGGTGATAATTTTCAAGGCATTAGATTTTTAATTTTACTTATTTTATTTATTTTCACATTAAAAAAATACAGACACAAGTAAGCATAGCGGCTCGCTTCACGCGTGGCGCGCACTTTTCATAATTATTTTCGGATTTAAAAAGTTCCTGAAATCGTGAGAGAACTTAATCCCTAATATAACACGAATATAACATCGTCTTTCGCGTGGCGTATTTTTTACATTATTTTGTCGAATACCGATTATTTGACGACCTTTGGAATGTGGTGTTGAAATCATAAACATTTTTTAACAATAAAACTGGGGCAATGGTCAAATTAACTGGTGCCGATGATTTGGTTACGGGGGTTGTTGTACTGTATATATAATTTAGAAAGAGCCAATATTTTAGCTCAATCCAGTCGGTTAGTCTTTGGGCAAGTCACTTTACGGACATTGCCTGAACCCAATGGATTACTGTGTTCTACAAAATTGAAGTAACATGTCTATCATATACAACACACTGCAATAGCTCCGGTAACCCGACGATGGGCGCAAGGCTATCTGACGATTGCCCGTGTGTTAACCACCTTGGTTTTCCCATTCACGGGGATACACATAAATATCCTATCTCTTAATTTGTCGTTTTGGGAAATACACAAAGAAATATAAAAGAGGAAGTCATTGTTAAAATCTAATGTAGAGAAACAAAAATTAAAATGCGTGAATAAAGTTTATCGCAAAAATGCAAAAAACACTACCCGGTAGGTGGCGGTATGGAGCAGCTCGGTACTGAGCTAAGAAAATGCATTATCTAAGAAGCATTTAATAATTGTACGGAAGCAAGCTAAACATTAAAAAATCTAATGTAACAATACCTGTTAAGTCTTGTATGATGTTTTTATTATTTTGTAGCAAAACAATAACTGTTACACCACAATACCGCGTTTCTGTCGCGTGCTTGGCATATCTTTTAACGTTCTTACGCCAGAACGCTTGTGGCAAATATTTGATGCAACAGTTTAATATTTTATTTATACCTAAAATAGTCGTAGTAATAACTTTTTTTCGAATTAGCTATTTGATAAACAGTAACGCCCTCGTGCCCACAGTCTGGTTACTACGCCACTGTGACAATGTACGAACGTGACATTCAGTTATGGTCGGGTCGCCATCTCCACCAACGCCGCCAAAATCGCGTTAATTATTTATGATTTCACAGGCATTTTCACCCGGCCTTTTGTACCCGAATCCCAGATCGCCAAATACGGCTCTGGTCATAATTAAATCAACGTGCCAACGGAAGCGTTTGCGTGAGGTTGACTTTTTACTCTCTTCGTTCTATTTCGGGGAACATAAAAAAGAGATTATATAAATTATCACTTAAATCGCGTTTTTTGACCCCGGTTAAACCTGGGAAATCTACGATTTGAGGGATTTCGAAGTTGGGTTAGCTATTGCTGTGGGGCTACACTAAAAGGAGGTCGATCGGGAAGGAGGGAAACTGTTTACCAAAACTATAGAAATTAATTCTAACCATTATCTAAACACTGATCAACTCCAGAACTAACCCTAACTCCAACCCCATGTTTTTAATTAACTTTAATGCAATAAACTTTTAGCGTGCAGTTTCCCCCCTTCCCGCTTCCTTCCTTTTAGTTTTCCCATTGCTGTGTAGTCACGATTTATATTTGTTAATCGGCTTGGTTTTGAACCAACAATGTACTCATTAGTAAGACCATTATTAGGCGGTACGTGAATCGATCGCGTTAACTATTCGGTCACAAAATAGGAGTTATCCAACAGTAACAATTGTTTCCAATCAGAACTTAAATACATAGCGTAAGGTGCTGATAGCCTTTAAAGGTTTGGAATCACTGGACTATATATCCAAGACGAATTGGTCCACGCGACTGCCCGACCTTATGGCAGTTGCTGTGCACATAAAAGGACTAATACCGGATAATTCACCCGGTTAGAGTGATTCTAAGAATTTTTCCTGTTCCATCCAAAAACTTTCACTTCTAGCTTACCACCGTGTGATTTATGTTTAGTTGAGCCGACGGTAAACAGGAAATGAAACTCTGTCTCCAGTGTATGTTTTAAAAACACTTTGTAATGATCCCGCTAATCCGACTTTGCGCGTTTAAAATTCCTCTAAATACGATCACTATCTCCCATGCTATTACTTGCCTGGCAGGTGTGCCAATTTGGTGTTTACGTTCATCAATGCCACCACCCGCCTTGCGACCCAGAAAAGCAGACTTCGGGTCCAGGGCGGGCTACTTTGGAATCCAAATGCAAATAAACCACCGGGAAACGAAAAACCAAGGAAATTAACACTTTGGGTGGCGAAGTTGCGAAATGTAGGTAAATTACGTTTAAAGATGATTTATTTTTCACTCCGAGTGAAAGTTAAACAAAAATCGCAAAAAATATTTTAAAAAACACAGGAAATAGTTTTTTTTGTATTGTATAGGATACAAATAATGGCAACATTGCAAAAGCCTTTGTTGACTCATTAAATAACTCGTTTTTCAGGGTTCAAGAAACGTTTGCTTATTGTTCTGTCCAATAAGCAAGCGACTGGTTTTGAACGGACGACATTTCGATTGTCCGTTCACAGAGCTATCATTAGATCTAACCACCCTTACATATAATCTATAAATCAGTATTAAAAATGCCTTATCGAGCTATATTATTTTCCACAATAATATGTTATATC
>CH002610.1:3365-15662 GCA_000149265.1 Ciona savignyi
TGTGGTGGATTCTCCTTCGATTGGGATGAAACTTGCCTTACTTAATGATGGCCTACCGTGCGTCCCGCCATGATTCAACCCATTTCACTCCTAATTATTTAATGTTGGGTCGGGAAACGGCGGCTCCAATTGACGTTGTATGTGGCATACCGAACAATGCACAAAGAACTTCATGCTCAGTCGAATATGTAGAGAGAATGCGGGATCGCATTCAAGACGGTTATAGGCATGCACGGATATGCATGAGAAGGTGTGCGATTAGGCAAAAGAGAAATTACGATCGCACAGCACTGCCACTTTCTTTTGAAAAGTGGGATTGGGTCTGGTATTATTACCCGCCACTGGGGAAGAAGAAATTGGGTAAAGGTTGGATGGGACCATTCCTAGTCAAGGATAAACTGTCTGACAACCTGTATAGAATACAAAGGTCAGAACAACACTCGTCCAAAGTGGTACATGTTGATCATATGAGAAAATATGAAGCAGAAGTGATGCCAACGAACTGGTGTTTAGACGCGGGTGAATCATCGAACGAATCCCTATGTGAACTCTCTATACATGTGAACGATGGCCCGGTGGCAATCAATGACGAAGTAGAGTCTACAACTGGCATGTCTGTGTCTCATTATGGTCGCTCGCGCCGATTACCCGCATATTTATCCGACTTTGACCTCACCTAATTGATGTGTGTTTCCCCTCTATATTCACCATGTACATATTCGCTTAAACCCGCTTTATTGTTTCCTGTGTATAATGTGACATTTGGTTGTTATCTGTGTTATTATTTCCGAGGTCGGAAATGTTTTTCGAAGGGAGGGGCAATGTAACGATATTATTAATATGGTCCTGTAAATTTCTTGATCGTCCCCTAATTTCTATTACGTCATTTCGTATTCACTGAACCATATCGTTGCGTGTATTTCGGTCACAAAAATTGAAGGGTAAATACACTTGGTAGAGATACGTGAGAGCGTAAAGAAGTAGTCGTTTTACGTTGCTACAACAACTGTTTATACAACTGTTTATAAAACGTTGCTACAACAACTGTTTATAAAAAACGTTACTTTGTTTATACAGATGGTAATGAAATATTATTTACATGGAAATGTGACAAAAGTGTTTACCTCTTCAAGCTGCATTAGAAGAGGAATAAACGACGCGAAACTACGTTTACTCTGGGTTAAAAATAAAAAGCAAAGTATGACAAAGCAATTAAAAAATTGAATGATAATAAATCAGACTACAGATTAAATTGTTTAGCTTTAGTGTAGTTGCAAGTGGAACAGATAGGAAATAATAATGAAGTTACACGACATAAACTTCGATTTGAAGAATAAAGCTCGTCACACATTGATCTATGATAAATATATACAAAGTTGCTACACGCTTTGCCAACAATGGAAAAACATTGGCTGCACACTACTTCACAAAAATGATATACAATGATACAACACACTAAGATGAAATGGAGAAGTAAAACTGGACAGGAATCGCATTTTTACGGTTTATAATAAATTATATTACATTAAAAACTTGTTAAATTAATATGAAGAAAATATTTATATGAAGTATCACAGAAAAAAAGGTCTGCTGCACAGTACAATGGTGGAACAAAGAGAGCTAATAAAGAAATGAATTCACAAGTCCTACACTCTGTTCTATATTAATATAATGCAATTGTGATTGTTCATTAATCTTTGAAATATTTAAATGTCTGCACACAGCAAACCACAATAGAAAAGTAATAACATTGCAACACAATAATTTAATGTTTATCAGATAAACTTAATTTGGATGGAAATAGTAAATACCAATGTACACAACAACAATGTCCATCCTGCTGCATTAGTGCAACCACCACTGTGTTATGATGGTAACATAAAACATATGCTGTGCATCTACCATAGTGAAAAACTCTGCAGTTTAACAACATATTATATCAACAGGTTGCAATAAACGCTAAATGGTGGCCACAAAGTGATTCTCACAAATTCAAACAGCGACCAGAGAATGGTCGAATAACTTTGCTTCAGTTTCACCAACGATGCTCCACTTGTCAGTTTGAGGATCGTAACATTCAATCGATGTTACAACTTTCAAGTTGAAATCTAAACTACAAAGGAGAATTAGTAATATAACAATTATCGTATATTATAAATCCTTATTTATTCCGAGTGATAATAAGTACAATCGATTTGTAGATTGTTTGTTCAATTGTATACTGCTGGGTGAACTATTATATTTGGATGTTTGTTCAAAAGATTTTTTATCAACTGTGGCGGCAGACCAATTGCTGAAAGTATTACTTTTAATAAATTTGGATATTTTGCAAAATCACTAAAAAACCCAATACATGGTCCAAATATTTGTCACATCAAATAGTTTTGCTGTATTAACTCATGGCATTGAAATTTGAACATGCACAAAGAATAGAGACAATTTTACCAACACTACAAACTAACAAGAAATATATTTACCCTCCAACAACATAAATCTTGTTCTGAGCAACACAAGCTGCAAAGGCACATCGTTCAACATTCATCTCCAACACAAAACTCCAAGTCCCATCGTTAACATTGTATTTCTCCACTGATTTAAATGTCTGCTCTCCATCATGGCCAGCTTAAAATATGAAGGAATATTGGCGTTTGATTACACAATAGTACTGAGGTAATATGTTTTATTTAAATGACCCATGTACTTTGTCTTTACTGTGCGTTGCAGTAAAAGATGCTGCTTTCATATTCGTCTGCAGATTATATCTAACGTTGAAAAATGGAATACAGAATAAACCATCATCACTCAACATGCATTTCAGTAAGTGCAATTGTAAAAAATTAGATGGTGCTGGTTTCAGAGGAAAACCACACAGTGGGTACAAGGTTTTCTTGATGAATATATATTGATAACCTCGTTGGTGTTATGGCAGTAAAGTATCATGACTTTATAATTAAATATAGACTATCTATCATGATACCAAAGTAAATTCATAGATTTACCCAGAGCATAAATGGCGTTGTCCATCACCACAGAAGCAAACCACTTTCGTGGTGTTTGCATAGAAGCAACTTCTGTCCAAGACTCCAATGTTGGATCATAGTACTCAACTGAAGATGTAACTTTATTCTCCTTCCATCCACACAGTATATATAACCGATCTGCGTAAATTAGAACTTATGCTAAATAATTCTATTTAAATATTCTTTACAAATACAGATTATAAAAAAAATAAAGACTTACCTTGAAAAAATAAACAAATAAAACGTACTGCCCAATAAACCATTGCAATAAAAGGTCAAATGTTTGTAAGAAATCATATATACAGTTCGTCAACATGTGATAATAATACAAAAGATTTCTTCACTTCTCGGGAAGTAATTTAGCAGGAATTATTCGGTGGTATAACTCATTATATTAGCTCTGGTAACTGGAATGGTGTGCATGTTTCAGAGCCCAACATTTTACCAAATGCCAAGGAATTTTATGAAAACGAGAGATTGAACAATACATGCCAAGCATATGCGAAAACTAAAAATACAATGTTCAGAATCTACCAACGCGTCAATTATCAAACCAGCTGCATAACATATCCCCAGTGGCCATCCATGTAACCAATGATAACACACTTTAACATAAGGGAAGTGCTACATTAGAGTCGGTTTTTACAGATCGTAGGATTCTTTAATTAAAAAATCGTAGGATTCTTTAATTAGAAATAAGAAAATAAGACTTGTGAACATAGGAATGTGAATGCAAGCATTAATACGAATTAAACATCAACCTTGAAAGACAACGACAGAATGACAACTTCTAGCTTTTTGTAATGGTTTGGCATTGACCCATTCGTTTAGTGGAACAACATAGCATTCACCCGATGAAACAGCAGTGCCTGTATGATCACGCCCACCAAATGTAAAGATTGAACCTGGGGTACGAACACATAAGAAAACATCAACTAACAAAACATGTAGAAACACAACCATTTAAAACAGCAGCATCATGAGCATATCTCTTGACATTCATTGAACCTGCCTCCTTCCATTCTAATTTCTTTTTCTTTAAATCCATTCGATGAACAATGTTACACACGGTGCGTTTGCCATCAGTTTTAATGCATCCACCAAAGTAATGGAGAACACCATCCATAACAACAGCTGATCCATAGTAACGACCAACTGGTAGATTTTGTAAGAAATAAAGTTTGATAATTAATTTCTATTACTGGACACATAACACTATTTTATTTTTGCTAATAGTTCATTTATATGATTCCACCCATTTTCATTGTGTGATTTACACCAAGTTTTATAATAATATTATCACACAGATTTTATATACACATTATTAATCACATTTTTCCAATGTATAATTTTTTTCGGTCATCTAAACAACATAATTAAAATGATTTTGGAACTAGTTGACTTATCTCGTCAAATAACATTTTTACGTAAATTTGATTACCCGTAAAATAAACCCCATAGCCCCCTAATCCTCAGTACACATCCATTGACTTGTACCAGTCCCCATCCACCTCGTTTTATCATTGGTGATGGTTTAACCTCGTGTGGCTGAATCGGTAAAATTAAAATAGAAGAAATCCACAATACCACTGAGTAGCATATTATTTGTTCTATCAACAAAAATCAGTTCTGTAGCAAATTTGCCAGTTTTCTTCATTATTAATGTGTTGTAGCGATTGTTTTTGATGTCAAAGCTGTTTGTGTTGCTTAAATGATCAAAGGTACGTGTTATGAAACCCGATTGTCCTTGCAATGCAGGGCAGTTTTAGAAAGTGTCATCGCTTCTTGCAATGTGTGGCCTTTACGGCTGTCGTTGTCATTAACATGGTATTAACAACTGTGTTATATTAGCCGGGATTTGCTTGTGCAAACAGAATGAAAAAATCAATACGTATTGTGTTTGCCTAAAGTTATTCCGTTGGTTGTTATCTAGAGCATCTGTCATATCAAAAGAAATAAAAGTCGAAGCTTCCTGGTTTCACGTTTTGTGACGTAGTTATATCGTCGGCATCAGAGATATAGCCAAAGCGGAGTCAAAAGATACTGCGGATAGCATCAAGTGTATGGAACCGCACAACAGTATCTTTATAAATCAACACTAAGACCTTTCGGGCGCTAAAGATTCATTTTTAATGAAACACCGGTCGTTCCTTACAATTAATTTTTTTAAATGTACCACCCATTTATCCTAACCCATGATTATTTCAACCTGATTGGATAACGCATTCTATCCTATGACCGGACATGCCGACACTATAAGCGTGACGCAGAAAAAAATAATAAAGTAAAATAAAACAGAGTGAAATGGAAATGTGTTTCCTTCGAAAATATCAGAACATGTATCCGTAGGCACAATCAGTAAGCACCATGTTTTAGATATACAAAAACGATATGGCTTAAAGTTACGAAACATTATGAAAATAACCATGCAATGCAACATGTGGATGTGCCTTGTCTTTACTACATGTATGGCTTGATGCCCAGTTAACTTTGTTTATGTATGTTTATCTACCAATGGAGAAACAATTTGTTATTCATGTCAAACTGCTGTTTTATATGCGTTAAAAACTTAACAACGAGAAACTTACCGGCAGTTGACTCCATTTCTGTGTTTGCAAATCATATTTAAAAACTTTGTTCAAAGTAAGGCTCTCACCAACTGAGATGATAGAACTTTCTAATAACAGAAGGAATGAATAAGATGCCACACCAACACACTTATATTTACAACAGGTTCATATTTAAAATATACTTTACAGGCACCTTACATATCAGGTGAATCGTATTTAGGTGAATTATACCAAACAACAGCAATATCCGAAATTAACAAATACACAGCAATAAATAGAACAAATAAGGAATATTCACAGCCCTGAAAGCAAGTATTAATCTTATTATTGACCATTTATAACAACAAGTGCAAGGCCTTGCCTTCAAACAGGGTAAAACATAACTTTTATTCCAACCAACACTAAGATCAAATATATTTGCTTCGCAAATTTGGAAAAATATATTTATTTTTAGTTGATGTGAGTCAAAAACATGAAAAAAATTAAACTGAAAATTCATTTGTACCTTTGTTCTTAAATCTCTGAGCCATAGCTAGGCAATGTTCATAAATCCAATCACCTTGCTTTCGAAGGAGACTCTAAATACAATTTAAATTCAAGTACAAAGTATCCTAATATTTCAGATATTTGTTCAGCTGGGTAGCTTAGTAGTATTGTGTAAGCTGGATGGTTGAGAGTTTGAATCCAACTTCAGGACAGACATTTGTTCCGTGCCAATCTACTTTGCCCAACCTCGATGGATGATTGGGTAGAACAAAAACGAAAACACACATCCATTATTATACAAAATACTACCCTTGTTTAGATAACCCAAATGTGGATTGGTAAATAAACACAAACGGTTTGCCGCTTGCATTTTCCCACTATCAAGTATAAACAGATGTATCCTATCCGGCCCATTCTCACCTCGATGGCATCCACATCTCCAAGGGTCCCATTCGTCAAGCCATCGGAATCAATAAACTTGATGAGTTCGTTCAAGTAACCTTCCCTGGCAGCCACATCCCACTTTAACCCAATTCATGACAGCAGTGTAAACCAAATCAGGACAAACCTGAATGAATGGTCTGGTCATTGAAATCTCAGATTCAAATCGATACTTCATGAGATCGGATTATTAATTTTTAATATATTAAAGGGAAATATATATATACTAAAGATATTATCTCCACTACTTACATAATTCAGTTAAATAATAGATAATGCTATTGTAATATACCTACTCTATTTAGTCAATTTATTAAAATATATAATGAATATATAAGGACAGGCTTGCACTTAACTTGGGTTAAGTAACATAATTAATATTCAAACAAGCAGACAAATCAACCTTTTTATGAGTTTCCTCAATGAGCTTCACAACTTGATCTTTGGACAATTGCTGAAAATCATAAAGGCTGATAATTTGTTTATAACTGTCAAGAATGAGTTGGTTGACTTTGCTTTTCAACTCTGGAACATCGTATCTATCAACCAATGCATGGATCGTCAAACAATTTCGGACAGAAATTGTACCCGATAGATATTCGATGCACAATATCCAGGCAGCTGAAATAAGAAAATGTTAAACCAGTTTTAACACTACAAATCAATCACTAACATGTAAGAGCAATCACTAATAACTAATTTATTGATGGAATACTGTGGGTGATGGGGTGGTGGGCACAACAGTTGGTAACACATCAGCTACAGATACTATTACTTTCAAAATAGTGAGTATACGATATATTAACATAACAAATTAAAGCAAGGAACCAGTTAAACATATATTATTCCTACATTCCATTTGCAAGTAATCGGAAACTGCCAGAATATTGCAAGCATTGTTGCCATTGATCTCGATTCGTCCAGTATACATAAAATCCACAAGAGCCTCCATGGTTCCAAAATCTACATCTTGGACTGCTACACTATCCTTGTACTTTTCTTTCATCTAGTAGAATAAACCCATGGATTAAATTCATATTCCAAGCAAAATATACCAGTGCCTCCAAGCAATGTTCTTAAAGTGCACATGTTTTTGTTCTGACTAAAGCTTGGTAAGCCAAGTTATACATAAGTTCTACTTTAAATCATTACATCATCAATAACAATTAATAAAAATAACCTCGGTTGTAAACATGGTTTTAAAGAAATTGGAAAAACATGAGAGAACCAACTTATGTGCACTAATGTTGTTCTCTTCCACACAAATTGTGATATCGTTGAAATCACCATCTATCCGCGACTGGTTGGCAAATTGAAGAAGGGCAGATCCATGGTCTATGTTGTAAGTGTTGGTGGAACTTGTTCCACTGATAGACAGTGTCATTTTTTCCAACCAAAGGATTTGTGGCTACCATAAATCTTAATCATGGAAAAACACTGATCCGATACTCCTTCGCCTATTACAACTCAGTAAAATAGAATAAATATTCTGGATATTTGTTGGCGTTTCTACATTACAAACCTAAACTACAATGTCGCTTCACATACTACTTTATTGCATGTTCCTTCCCTATGTGTTGGCTTGTTAATGGCAACTACTATGCCAACAAATTTATAACTTCACTGAGTATGTTTAAACTAATAATAATTGAGGAGGTAGATATAAGAAGCTTGTTACCCAATATTGTGCAAAATACTGCTGGCCGCACAAAAGATAATTGAATTCTCACGTATACTAGGCACTAATTAACCTGTTAATCAGGATAATTATTGTGTTTACATTGCAAGACTAATCAAACAGGACCAGAAATCGTTTCATTTGCACGATCAACCAGGTTGTATAAACTAAATCAATTATGAAATATGTTTCTATGGAAATCAGCTGGGACAAGAATTAATAATTTTCTAAAACTAGGTAGTTTGTTACCTCGTTTATATAACACAACACAGAAGCACTTAATATTTCAAACTATTTGCAACACTTTAAACAATAAGCTGAGTAGTGGTTAGGTGAAACTTTACATGATTTTTTACTGTATTTTCTCACAGGTAACATTCAAGTTTTAATATTTGTGGTTGCGTTTTACTTACTTTGTTGGTTCAATAAAGAAATACCTTCCTATATGCCCCGTCTTACTATTGGCACGCTTCATGTATAATCATATTTTATAATTTCTATGGAATGTTATAATTTGTATAAAAAATGTAATTTTATAATAATAGTAGATGTGAATCTTTGGTCTGACTGTTTCTCTCACCTATTACTTACCTTTAACTTACTTAACCAAGCTGTGCTCTGTGTACAACAGCTTGCTTTTAGTACAGTGCTTAGAATTTCTAACAAATATATTTTCTTTGAAGGTATAAACATTATTGGATAACTTTGTAAGCTTTTCTAGTCATTAAAAAGTAATAACCATTAAACTGCGTATTTTGTCCTGCGTTTAACAGCTCAATATTCGTTGCTTGAACAGATTGCATAATTGAAATAAGTTGTGTCAACAAATTTTATAACTTTTCTTAAAACTGTTTTTCTCACATGACTGTGTGTACAATGCATCGAATTCCTAGATTTTTATTACATGGTAGATAAATAAGCTTCTAAAATATGGTATTGTGCGGCTATACTGCTGGTTGCACAAAGAACAATGACATACTTCATGCACAATAAAATAGGATAGGATATTCATGTTTATCCCTGTGAACGAGAAAACCAAGGGGATCAACACACCTGCAATCTTCAGATCACCTCGCGCCCACCGTCGGGTTACCGGAACTATTGCAGTATGTTGTACATGATACACATTCCTTCAATTTGGTAGAACCCATTAATCCGCTGGATACAGGCAATGTCCGTTAAGTGCCTTGCCCAAGCGACCAGTTTCGCACCTGCAACCTATCTATTGAAAGGCGACGCATTTAACCGCTAGACTAACCGGCCGGACAATAAACTTATTAGAATATGAATCTGTTTTCCGGGTCAACCAAGTTTTATAAAATTTGTTAATTTACTTGTGTAGTATGTTCTGAAATTATATTAAACCAATGTAATTCAATTTAAGCTCTAGATCCTATGACCTCCCTCTGCGTTTTACTTTTCTGTTTTGTCAGTTTAATTGATAAATACCTTTCTTCGTGCCCCGTCTAACCATTGACATGCCTTCTGTATATAAATATATTTCCTGTTATAATTCCTATAAAACCGTAAATAATTTTAAAATATTAACAGCTATGGAAAGACCGTCTTTGGTTTGTCTGGTTTTTCACCTATTCCCCACCCCTACCTTACTTAACTAAGCTATACTCTGTGTACAGTGCTCTAGCCTGTGCTGCACGCTGTGTTGATTATATAAATAATCATCTGAACTGTAATACGTCTGGTTTTACCTTGTTAAAGTAAATCATATTTACCACACTGCTATAACCCCACTTGCGTATTGTACTAGATTGTTCATATAGACCCCAGATAAGCCGGTTACAACACCTGATGCGATCTGCGAATCCCTATGCGCTATCCCGACTCTCGGAGCTAATTAATTAAGGCTTTCTGCTAATTACTTGAGGCTTTCTGCGTCCGGCCCGTTGGTCTAATGGTTAAGGGCTTTCAATCGAAAGGTTGCAGGTGCGAAACTGGTCGCTAGCTAGTCGGTTCTGTCCTTGGGCTAGGCACTTTACGGACGTTGCCTGAACCCAGCGGATTAATGGGTTCTACCAAATGAAGAAACGTGTCTTTTATATACAACACAATACAATAGTTCCGGTAACCCGACGATGGGCGTGAGGTGATCTGACGATTGCCCGTGTGTTAATCCCCTTGGTTTTCCCATTCACGGGGATAAACATGAATATTCTATCCTAAACGTCCTCGACTTGACCACTGTCTTCGGTGGTTCGTCGACTATAATTGTATTGAGCAATTGAGGCGATTAACTTCGTACCAATTATGAGTTAAATCGCTAGATGTTTTAACGACAGATTCCAGATAAAACTCTCAGTATCGATGGCAACTCGTGAGCCAAAATGAAATAAACTTATATAGACAAGATTATTCGACAGCTGCAATATATGTAATAATCGTAAACCTAATAATAATATTTCAATAATGACGCAATATCATCGTAAATGCCGGCTGCAGCGTTTATAAATCTTAAGTAAACACATGAGGTCGCTACACAATAATTATAAAAAGGATAAAAATATTTCATTTTGCCAATTGTTCCTCAACCAAAACATGAATTTTCTCGTTTTAATTTTAAACTGATTGGCCAATTTATACCCACATGAAGCAATCTTGATTTTATGAATGCAAAATTTCAGCAGCTGACTAAAGGCGGTCATTCTTATATACTTATTATACTCAAAAATATTCTGAGAACCAATATTTTAAAAATCAATAAATTTTGGTTTTGATAATATAATAGCATGAAACGTATTAGCATGTATTTTACATCATATTTATAGCTCAACAGTAACCAACCTGTCCTGAAGTGAAGTTGTAGTTATGAAACTCATGAAACAAAATGCCTGATGGACATAGCCACTGCACTAGCCTATAAATGCCCCTCCTTAAATGTGATAAATGTTGAATTACGTATTTTGTCCTGCGTTTAACTGCGTAATAAAATGGGAAAAACAGCTCAATATGCGTTGGATGGTCTGTGTCAACAAATAAAATCGGTTCTGTGTCAACAATTGAAATTGGCTGTGCCAACAAATTTTATAACTTCTCTTACAGATTTTTAATTTAATTTGATTTACATGACTAGGCATTATGTGGTGAATTCCAAGCTTTATTTAATACATGTTGGATACGTAAGCTGTATATCGTTTAATTTCACATCGTTTGATGTTGTTGGTGCGACGTCCTGATTTTAGATCGGGCAAACCCAAGGTTGTGACGTCAGAACACGCCTCCTTTATTTTTTGCCTTGTTTCCTCGTTTTTTTTCTTTTAGTGTTAGTTCCGAACCACTGCACAGTTAATACTGAATCTAACGATAATTGATGAATCTAATGTTAATTGATTGAATCTAATGTTACTTACCTGCTAACTTTTTAAGCAGTGATTTCATGACGATATTTTGATTGTATTTATTTATTTATCGAAAACCGCCAATAAAGACAGAAAAGGAAATTGTGTGCGTTTAAACTGATAAAAGACCGATAGACACCTGCAGCGTTGTAGATAAACGCCAGGTGCTGCGGCGCGTGGCTCGTCTGTGCTGGCTCCGATAATCCGACTCCAAGGATCGAGTCCTCGCTGCTTTCGAAGTCCATTTATAGTCAAACGTTGTCAATAGCACACACGATATATATTCAAATCCTTTTGACGTCATCAAAAAGATACACGCGTCTCCTCACTCATCATCAAGATACACGCGTCTACTCATTTCGGCCAGGTGCAAGTAGGACGGGTCCCTTTATTTTGTACAGGTCCGCTAGGTCCGCTGTGTCCGCTATGTCCAGCGCTAGGTCCGCTAAGTCCAGCGCTAGGTCCGCTATGTCCAGCGCTAGGTCCTGCGCTAGGTCCGCTATGTCCAGCGCTAGGTCCGCTATGTCCACCGCTATGTCCAGCGCTAGGTCCGCTATGTCCAGCGCTAGGTCCTGCGCTAGGTCCGCTATGTCCAGCGCTAGGTCCGGTAAGTCCAGCGCTAGGTCCTGCGCTAGGTCCCCTATGTCCAGCGGTAGGTCCTGCGCTAGGTCCGCTAAGTCCAGCGCTAGGTCCTGCGCTAGGTCCGCTATGTCCAGCGCTAGGTCCTGCGCTAGGTCCGCTAAGTCAAT
>CH002607.1:0-52750 GCA_000149265.1 Ciona savignyi
AAACTTGAACCAAAACGCATTGAAGTTTTTAGTTTTGTAGAACTAAAATAGTAAAAAGTATAAAAAAGAACAGTGAAGGAAGTGTAAAAAGGGCATACAAAACCAAACAAACGCAAATACTATATCCAATATTCTTCAAAGCAGGGCACACCGAACTAGCTAGTCTCGCCGCCTTTTTCTTTATCGTGCGCTCAGCAGGCCCAGCTGGATTCATGCTTTGGTGAACACGAAGCATAACCGCCTGCTGCGAAAACGTCACCAACGCTCTCCTTTTTATCTCAACGGCACGAAATTCACAGAGAATGTAAAGAAAGACTTGCTTGACAAAAAGAGCTTCTCTGCAAGTTAACACGACTCCTATTGGCTGAGTTAGTCACGTGTAAATTCGTGTAAAATCGATAGAAATAAGAGGCGAAGCCTTGAAAAAGAAAGGCTATCACTCCTCGCATTTTTAATATTTCTCCACGATAATCACAGAGAATAAAATATAGGGTTTCCTTGATCGAATGAGCCATAGCTGAGGTCTCTACTATTACGCATTGCGGAGAAATCGTTTTTTAGATTTGCACCCATTTATGTACAGTCGGGATGCCATGTTTTACCACCAACTCGCGATATATGGCGAGTTGGGAGGGAAAGAGTTAAAGAGAACCTATAATAAAATGTTTTTTTGCCTTATTGGCATTAAAAGTCTTGTGTTTACTGCACAGCTAGCTGTATATTTTTCGTACATTTTGCAGACAATTTATTTTTTTGGCGTAAATGTCCACAATCGACTGTAAGCACTGCTACGGTCCACTGTCCACTGTTCAGCACTACTAATCACTATTAAAATATTACATTGTAGGTTAAGTGCCGAAGCCGCCCATACTATGTAATGTACCTTCGATTAATTTCCTCTTTTCAGGGAATCCAATCCTTGAAACTTCCAGACAAGACGCTGGTGGATTTGTATGAGCAGATCGTCCTCGAGCTCATTGAGCTTCGTGAACTCGGAGCAGCCCGTTCGTTACTCCGCCAAACTGATCCCATGGTGGCGCTAAAGCATGCGCAAGCGGATCGCTACGTGCACCTGGAGAACTTGCTCGCTCGTTCGTACTTTGACCCTCGGGAAGCTTACCCTGATGGATCTACGAAGGAAAAAAGACGAGCGGCCATTGCATATTCTCTCGCTAAGGAGGTGATATATTTATTTGATTTTATTCTAACCGCCATCTGTGAGAAATGGGGAAAATAACACATGTCTACTTTTGGTTATTTTAAGAATGCTTTTTAGAAATGTGATATTTTAAAAAGGTATTTTAAAACCTTTTACGCTATTTGTTTTTCGTTCATGGACAGGTATTTATTTTTATTCTGCCTTTGCTGTTGTTTCTTATTTTTATTCTGCCTTTGCTGTTGTTTCAATTTAAATAGTTGGATTGAAATTAAATTCATTTCGAAACTTTTAACAAAAAACATATTGAAAGATTAAGTTTCAAGTTTATTTTAAAATTTATGTTGACATCAGAATTTATCAAATAACAACAGTATTTACAGTAATGCAGCAAATGATGCAGCGAAAGGCCAATGAGTCGAGTCAGCTGCACGCTTTAATTGAATTTTAATTGTTTTGAAATCATTCGATTTTCTTTCATCCAGGTCAGTGTGGTACCCCCATCGAGACTCATGGCGTTGCTGGGACAATCGTTAAAGTGGCAGCAACACCAAGGACTCCTGCCTCCCGGATCCACAATCGATTTGTTCCGTGGCAAAGCGGCGACCACGAGGGAAGAGGAAGATGAAAGATTCCCGTCGCAAATCAGCAAAACCATCAAGTTCGGACAGAAGTCGCATGTCGAGTGCGCGAGGTTTTCACCAGATGGCCAGTACCTGGTCACTGGAAGGTTAGTAACGTGGGTGCTTGGTTTGTGTTCTGTGCTTGGTTTGTGTTAAAAGTGACAAAATTAGGTTAAAACAATGCGACAAAAACTTTTTTTTTTAGAAAACATAGCTTAACTGTAAGTCCTGCCATCAAAATTATAAATTTTAATTATTTTTTTAATTTATTTTAAAAAGATTGGCGAATTGTGTGGTTAACATTTTAATTCTATTCCCTTAGTGTGGACGGCTTTTATTGAAGTTTGGAACCTTCACAACCTGGAAAGATCCGTAAAAGATCTTCAGTTCCAGGCTCAGGATCCGATTCATGATGATGGACGACGCTGTGTTGGTGTCTTGCGTTCAGGCAAGGGACAGTGAGATGTTGGCGAGCGGAGACCAGGAGGGGAAAATAAAGGTGGGGAGGGGGTGGATTTTTAGGCAGGGTGGGGATAAAGTGGAAGGAGGCTGCATTTTAACCAGGGGGAAAATATATGTGGGAAAGATTCTGTAGTTTTTGGGTTTTGGTTGAAATATTGGCACGATTCAGTTTCCTATGTTTTTATGTTAGTTTTTCATGTTGCTCTGTATTCAATTTAACCATCACATTTAAGGTTTTTTTAGCCATTACAATGCAGTGGTATTACCAGCACATGACTTATACAAGTATAATTTATTAGATTTTGTCTGGTTGTCGAAGAACTTTCCTGGTGTTTGAATAAAGATAGCAAAAGCTCAATTAAATGCACATGTGGTTATATTTCTTATCATCTAATCAAAGTAATATTTGACAACTAATTCCTCAGGTGTGGAAAATGTCTACAGGACAATGCCTGCGTCGATTTGAGCGTGCGCATTCCAAAGGAATAACAAGCGTGTCCTTCTCAAAGGATGGAAGCCAGGTGAACTTGCTTTAAGATGATTATTGATTCATATTAAATGTGTCATGGTGGGTGGGGAAATCATATTGAAGAATTTATCCATTGTTACTTTATGACTCTGGTATCTTGCAATCACAACGAGTTACCGAAGTTATTGTACTGTGTTGTGTATGATTGAAACAGACCTTCAATTTTTTACCACTAAAAAGTGGACAACCTCTAATTGTCTGGATGGTTACTGACTAGCCAGTATTAGTCATATTTTGTTTGAATTTTTTTCTATTCTACTGGCATTTTTTTTGTAAATAAAGCCATTTTATTTTGTCTTACAGTTAACGGGTTACTTTTATGTTCAATACTAGTAGGGTTTGTGGTTAATCATCAAATCCAATCGACTGTCTCAGACCCATGGTATAAATGGTTGCAAAACTGTGCCTTCTAAATTGCATCCCCAATAAAATCAAAATTGATTAAACTGAAAATTAAACCTTAAAATAATAACAACATGCTAGTTTTACTAGAATACACATCCCTGGCAAAACAGCAAGTTCATGCTCAATTTCATAGATTAATTCTGCTGCAACAGGTCCTAAGTGCTTCATTCGATCACACCATCAAAATCCATGGTTTGAAATCTGGCAAAACATTGAAAGAAATGCGAGGTCATTCGTCGTTTGTAAACGAAGCGGTCATTGTGGCAGACGGACACCACGTTATCAGTGCATCCTCTGACGGGAATGTCAAAGTGAGTATTTCAATTGAAGCCTAATACATGGAGCTGTAGGGTAATGTAGGATAATTCTTCAGGGCTCTATATCATTTGGTCTTAGTTAAATTTTGTTTGCCTTTTATTGTTCTTTCGCTTAGGTTTAACAGCCGCGTCCGCTATATTTTTTTTTTAATGACGTGTTTTAACGACTGTTCGTTTTACCGTCTTTTCCTGTTCCTGTGTCATGATTTGATTCGTTTGCCATTTTTTTATACTGGGGCAAAAAATTAAAAAACTAAACTAATCCTAAGCGTAAAAGAAAACTAGTGAAATTCGAATTGAAAACTTCAAATGCTGTATGTACTGCACATACTATTAGTAAACAGTGTTTATTAGTAATTATCACAATTAATTTAATTAATATGGTAACATGACGACCCTTACATTTAGAAAGTAACTGGAGAATGGATGGGATACCACATTACAGCAAATTGATTTTACACTTACAAATGCATGGGACTATTTACCCTGTGAATAGGCCAGTGCGGAAGATATTACAAATATTAGTCAGATTATCACTTCCACAGTCGTTTACAAGATCTATTGCAGTCTGTTGTAGATGATCAAGCCATTGCAACAGGTTGCATAACTACATAACAAAATGACAGTTAGTAGAAGTGTGAGGGTTGGGTTTAGAGCAGTGGTTCCCAAAGTGAGGTCCACAGCCTTTTAGTGTCCATGAAGCATTATCAGGAGGTCTGTGAAAGAAATTTGGTATATTTTTGCTCTGTGTAGGTCTATTTTTCACTATACGGTACATTATTTGGTGGTTGTGATGAGAGTTATGGATAGTTATTGGCTTGAGATTAGTGCATAGACAAAGTTATAAAGGTTTTATGCTTCTCGTGAGCATATTTCCTTGCTTGTCCCCCCTTTCTTCACCACCATTTAGTGTTGCTGAATGTATTGCCCAATGACACAACCGACTACCTAGTGGCTGATTTCGAATCGACCATCTTTGGTTCCTACCCTGCTATCATAATCGTTACAGTATTGCTGAGTCAGCAAATAATCTTGCTGAATCATTAGATCTGGAATCTAAAGAGCACAGAGTGTGTGAACACGTTCAAGTCGTTGGGAGCTGGCCAACAAGACGTTACAGTGAACAGCGTTCATCTTCTTCCAAAAAATCCGGAACATTTTGTCGTTTGCAACCGGTCTAGTACAGTGTCTATTATGAACATGCAGGTACAAATTATTTTTAAGCTGGTCTGTTTCGTGCTGTTGCACAAAAACTGATTTATTTCAATTATGAATAAATAACTGTTTTTGTAGTTTATCACGAAAAGTAATACCTTTTTAATAATTAGTTATTTCTTCTTTTTTGTCTGCAAATTACTTATTTAATAGCAAAATAAAAATTCAAACTATATAAAGACGTTACAGAATTGTGCTATGAAAAGCATAACGTAAAAAATGTCTTGTCACCAAAATTTCTTTTTTGGCTTTATGTTTTTTGCTTAAATCTTATCTTTGTGCATTGTGTTACTAATTTCCCAATGTGCAGACGAAAATGCTTACAATAATATCCACAAAAATAATCATACAATATCTACTCGTACACCACGTAAATGTAATGCACAGATTCTATAACACAGGGCCAAACTGTTCGCTCGTTCAGTTCGGGCAAACGTGAAGGAGGAGATTTCGTGTGCGCCACCGTTTCACCACGCGGGGAGTGGATCTACTGCGTTGCAGAGGACAAGGTAACAATCGTCGTGGTGTACGGAGTGTGGCCAAATGGTTA
This sequence comes from Ciona savignyi, assembly GCA_000149265.1. Taxonomy (NCBI): domain Eukaryota; kingdom Metazoa; phylum Chordata; class Ascidiacea; order Phlebobranchia; family Cionidae; genus Ciona; species Ciona savignyi. The sequence continues at coordinate 5,258 of CH002607.1, forward strand.
ACGCGACCGATACATACACCAAATTATATACAAAAACGGTCTTAGCAACGAACCCATCTTAGGTTCGAAACTAAGTCCGGTATAAGAAAAATAAAAAATAAACATCCTGGTATAGAGTGTTGACAAAAGTTTTGAAAAATATAGTAGCAGTGTAGCTCTGCTATGCAGAACTTTTATGCAATGGATACCAATATCCGCATAGCAGCTTATTACGAAATAAAAATAAAGAGGTGCAATGGTAAATACGGCAAAAATGTTGCTAATGTGCACAGTTTTTTTTCGTCAGTACTTCTATTCTCTATTTGATTGATTCATTTTGTGGAACAACGCTAAAAGGAGGGAAAGAGGAAAGGAGGAAAGAAAGTGCTCACTAAAACTATGAAAACTAATTTTCACCCTGCCCTAAATACTAATCTCAGCCCCAGAACTAACCTTAACACCAACCCCGATTTTAAAACTAACTATAATCCCATTATTTATTTTTTTTAAGCGTGTAGTTTCCCGCCTTCCCTCTTTCCCTACTTTTAGTTTTCCCCGATTTTGTGTGAGCTGTTAAACTTGATCTTTACTTACTGATGGTTTAACTACGTTGCTGGCATCGCAACCTAATATTACCTGCGTCATTATAGAATATAATATATGTTAATTGGTTAGTGTGTCGCCATCTATCTAGTCGATTGCGTCCTAACATGTCATATATACTCTTAATATAAAATGTCATGAATATTTATTATGACATCGTACCTAATATTACCTGGGTTATTCTAAAATGTGGTATATTTTGGTGGCTTAGTGTGTCGCCTTGTAGCTAGTTAGTGGTGTCCTCACATGTCATGAATACTCCTTATATAAAATGTCATGAATATTTATTATGACATCGTACCTAATATTACCTGGGTTATTTTAGAATGTGGTAGATTTTGGTGGGTTAGTGTGTCGCCTTCTAGCTAGTCGATTGCGTCCTTTTGTCATAAATATCTATAATGACATCTACCTGAAATTAACTACGTTATCCTAAAATGTGGTATATTTTGGTGGCTTAATATGTCGCTTTGTAGCTAGTTAGTTGAGTCCTTACATGTCATATATACTCCTTATATCAAAAGTCATGAATAATCATTATGACATCGTACCTAATATTACCCGCGTTATTCTTAAATGTTGTATATTTTGGTGGCTTAGTGTGTCGCCTTGTAGCTAGTTAGTGGTGTCCTCACATGTCATGAATACTCCTTATATAAAATGCCGTGAATAATCATTATGACATCTTACCTGTTATTGCCTGCGTTATTTTAGAATGTGGTATATTTTGGTGGGTGAGTGTGTTACTTTCTAGCATCTAGCTGGTTGGTAGTCTCCTTACATGTCATGAATTATAAAATATAAAATGACACGAATATCCTTATATCAAATGTCATGAATAGCTACCCCTTCCCAGGTGTTGTACTGCTTCTCCACCTCCAGTGGGAAGTTGGAACGAACGCTCACCGTCCACGAGAAGGACGTGATAGGGATCACACACCACCCTCATAATAACTTGATCGCAACCTATTCTGAAGATGGCTTGCTTAGACTGTGGAAACCATAGACGTTGTGGAACCACGGATAACTTACTACTGTTGGCCTTTAATATATACACGAGTATATATGGCCAGACGGGATTGCGTTATTTTTTATGCGAAACTACAAATTTCTAAGCTGTTTAAATAGAAATAATAAGGTCCTGATCGCATAAAGTCAATCATACTGCATATTTTACTGGATTGTGTGCTGACTGTATGAAAACCGTTTTGGTTTTAAATCTTTTAAATAAATTCTTGTGATTATTCTGGTATTTAAAATTAATAGAGAAGTAGCATACAAGCAGTGATCTATTATAAAAACCGGCCCTAAAAAGTATAATGTCTGTAAAAAAACAAGAATCGGATAGGTGATTATCCCGACGTTCCAAGAACGGGTTTGTCGAATCCATGCGAACCTCCTGAATACCATCACTGCATACAAGGTACGCATCTCCATATACTATTACCGGGGCATAACTTATCAGTTAGTGCAGGGTGTTGGTAAAATTTTTTAAAAAAAGCGTGGATAATTTTCCTATTGTCCTATGTAGGGCATTGTTTAAAGTTTATTTTTCAAATTTAAACTGACATCAAAATTTCGATAAAAATAGCAATATCTTTTGTCACGATCATTACTGATTTAATTTAATTGGCACTGACGAACAGAAAACAAAAGTTTAACTCTGTAAAATGGTTTCGGTGACGAGCCCATCATGGGTTCGAACCTTAGCACGGAAGAAAATATATATAAATAAATAAGTCATTTTGAAACGGTCGTTTGGCCAAATAGTTAACCCGACCGTTACATATGCCGATTCTGTACAAAACCGTTCTTATTGACGAAGATCGAAACTTAGTCCGTTAACAAAGGGAATACCGTATATTTGGTAAAGAATCTCGTCAGAATTCAACTTGAAGTAAACATTCCTTTTGTGGGTTTTATCGCAAAAAGAAACAAATTTAGTGACAGAATCATACAAATACATTTCAAAAATTTGAAGTTTTAATGGCAAATTGATGTTTCGCACATCATTTCCCGCTGGGATTTATATTTTCATCACGTGTGCACGGCGCGTTTCTGCACCAATGACACGATTCGCTTGAAACAACTGACCAGAAAACACTACAACTCCTAACCTCCAAAACTCAACACTTATCGAACATACAAGATTACTATGATTTAATGTTTATTTATTTCGCAACGATATCAATTGAAGATCGGCATTTTCAATCATAACAAAGATATCGCAACTGCGAGTGACCTGTTACTGCAGGTTCAAGATCTCTTTAATATCTGCAAGAAAATAGTTACATTTTATTTATAATTTAGTAAAGACATAAAACAATATTTCAAGTCTGTTAAAAAATCCGGAAGGCCCTAGTTTGAAGTAAGCATGATAACAGATGCGAGCATTAAACTCTTGTTGGATAGCTTAGACAGCCGAATATTTGTAGAATTAAAAAGAACTCCCGTAATATGGTTGTCAATGAGAATGGTAGTTAGCGAACATTCCTAAAACCAGTCAATTAATAAGTTTTAGTAAAACCTATATGAACGCCTTAATTATATATACGATATACTGCAACACCCCCATAATCCGCTTCACAAAGAAAAGGCATTACTATTTTAACGTACACAAAACATAAATATTTACCTTGAATTTTCGCCTTCTTGAGTTTCCTGTAAAATAATTGTGTTATGATTTTAACGTGCAATTTCAATCCCGCTTGCAATAAAAAGCACCGACTTACTGATTCCCTCCATATGGTATTCAAGCGCCTTCGGTCATTTATTTTACGTCTTCTCGACAAAAGCCATCTTTGTACAGAAACCGTCTGTAGTAGAACTAGGCAAAGAAGAAGAATCAAGATCTTGCGGTCCATCGTGACTGGTGTTCCAACTAGATTGTCGTATAATAAAACGCCATTTTTTCTTCTCTTTTATGTATTGGTCGGTGCCTCTTCCTATAAGTGCCCATGGCTACCGGGAAAATACAATTGAGACGCTGGTAATTTGATCAGAGGGCTAGACCGCAATCAACGACCGTCAGTAAGTGGTAAATGTGAATTGATTATATGTATGTGGTGTACTCTTATTTCTATTGTATTTTGAACATTTTTAAAAACAAAACTTACAACTTTACAGGAACGTCAGAAAAAATGACCGTACTCAATATTTTTTTATTTATCTCCCATTTTCGCTACTTAACTAAATCTTATTATCCATTTTCAAAGGAACAACGAAAAAAGCAAAACTACAATAATAATTTTCGATGAATTGAAAACAAATTATTTTTATCAAGATTATAAAGAGTAAAGCTCTAAGAAAATCATGTGGTAAATATATAATTATCATAATACGCGTTGAGGTTACGCGATGAGGAAAGGCATTGAATATGCCGCAAAATTTGCACTGCAGCAATAGACGTTGTGTCAATCACTATCTCATCTTGTAGGATAAAATCGGAAATGTTTATTTCCCCCCAAAGGATGTATCGTTTGCTCAGTTGCTGTGTAAAGGCATATTGCACACATTTTGTCGTTTTGTTCACTAAGAGTATACAAGTCCGCCCGGTTAGTCTGGCTGTTAGGTGCGTCACCTTTTAATTGAAAGGTTGCAGGTACGAAAACGGTCGCCAGCTAGTCGGTTGTGTCCTTGGGCAAAGCACTTTACGGAAATTGCATTAACCAACGGTTTAAAGGGTTTTACCATATTGAAAAAACGTGTCTATCATATACAACACACTGAAATAGCTCCGGTAACCCGACGGTGGGCGCGAGGTAATCTGAGGATTGCCTGTGTGTTAACCCCCTTGGTTTTCCCACTCACATGGATACACATGAATATCCAATCCTATCTTAATAAAATATTTCTCCTAAAATTAAATATATCTCATACCCCAACAACAAATGTTTCATGCCCTACCAACATTTTCTAGTTTAAAATTAGATTACCAAATATATAAAATAAGTCGATCCTTTTTAATATACGCTACTTGTATTGGTTGTAGAGCGTAAAATGACGATATTAAAAAATGAAATAGTTAATAAACTGTAAACAGAACGGCAAAATTACGTTTGTGAAATATACCTATGTCAACCACGTGTTAACCAACACTATTTGTAAAACACATGTCGTATGCCATATATTCATGCTACAGAGTCCCTAACCACAATTTGTATTTTATACACAGAGTATGTAGTTTGCATTAACGCACCGAGTATGTAGTTTGCATAAACGCATGGGTCCCAGAATTATTAAACCAAACTTCTTTTCCATGTGTAGTTTAAAAAGGGATATTCGTGGTATATTTACGAATATTTTACCACAAATGTTTTTAATTAAAACTTATTTTCAAGCGCTGTATAGTGAAATGAAGCTAAAATTAGACTAATTTAGTTTTTCATAGCTTCGGGGAATTACTTAGGATTTACTTTATAAGTTTCTGTTTTTACATATGTGGGTCATGTTTTCTAACAATTCTTAAAGTTTTAAACCGATTTGACGACTTCTTGTTGGAGATGTCAGTGCGATATGGCATGCCCGTCACAATCATGATTCAGGAATAAATCTTCATTTTTAGGGTATATCCCTAGGTATTTTTTTCTTTCTTCCAAGTGGTAAAGCAGTTGCTAATGCACTTACATTTCACAAAATCTAATTCAAATTGGAGCAGGCGTTTAAGCGCTATGACCAAAAAAGCTAAATTTTTAGAAAAAAATAACGTTTTGGTTTTTAACGTCCCTGCGGAATTCTTCTAGATTTATCACCCAAAATTACGGTTTCTGCATATCTAGAATATGTTGTCCAACAAAACCTCAAGTTTGATTAAGATTCCATTACCCTCCTTGGTAAATGTCGGGTACACAAGCCATGCCTGTCAAGCGTTTGATAAAAAAAAACGAAAAAAAACGGACAAAAATAATTTGTGTCCCATTTTTTCCGTTTCGGCTCTCGCCAACATAAACTAGGTAACCTTTTGTTTTATATTTTTATTGATCAATTTATAATAATCAAATGAAACAATTTTACTCTTAAAACCGTAATACTGTGCAACTGCGAATTACAAGTATTGTGAGTTACCCGATTGGGATAACTAGTGGCAAACTTGTGGGGGTCTTCCTTATTTTGCTTAGGTCAAGGCTTGGATTTGCGCCTGGTGCTTGAACTAATTCTGGCATGAGGTTTCCCCCAACTAACATACCTCAGCCATGAATAAAATAGATGGCAATCCGGACTCCATAAAGAACTTCTTTATTGATATATTGCAATCTGATACAATACAATTCATACAGTTAAACTGGTTCATTATACATGCTTGAAGATATCATCCTCAAGCAGGCAGTGCTTGTCTACATTTGAAGATATCATCTTCAAGCAGGCAGTGCTTGTCTACATTTCAGAACGCGTTTCTGATAATAATTAATGCAAAAACTTTATACACAAAACATCAGCTTGCAAAACGTATGGCATGGGGATTATATCCCGTTAACACGCACAGGAAGTGAGAACGGGTTTTTAGAACAGGCGCAAGCTGTGCAGAATGCAATTATGGCTTACTAAAACAATTTAACAAAGCTTAATATAATCAGCAACAAATATTACACAAGCCGCGAATTTGCTACATAGCTTCCTTTCCCCCCAAATTTTAAATTTTGAAAACTATTAATCCTCTATGGGATCTATACACATTTTGTAGGAATTCGAGGCTTTCAAATGGTGGCGCGAAAATCATTTTTCAATAAATCGAATAGGTCGGGTCTCATCGATGGCGAAATGTGGATAATATCTGTAAAATAAACTGAACAAGGTTTTTTGTATAGGGCCTATGAAATAACTATCAGGTTATTCGCTAAGCTAAAGCATTGGTGGTCCATGCAGAGGGCAAAAAATCAAACCAAAGCATTATTCAGACGCAAATTACGCTATAGACATAAAAACCATGCTCGTATAAAAAATAGTCGGCGTGGAGCATCCTCGACACGCAATAACATACCCAGTAGACACAAAGTACTCATATAAAATAGGCCACTCTAGACGATAATCAATACTCATGTAATAATCAATAATGCTTTAGTCGTGATCGTATACCCTATTCACATTTCTCACCAATCCTTGAGCAAAATGCTGAACAACTCGATGACAGTCAAGAGTTCCGTCTCGTAGACAACGAAGCCATCACGAACTCGGCGAACTTGCATGTAGGTTGGCTCAGGTGATCGCGCAGGTTTCGTAAATAACACGGCCATAGCATCTCGGGCACGAAATGGAAACTTCGTTTTCTTCTTGAATTGTATTGTTCATGAATGTTTCGCAAGCGGTGCGTTCTTCACTCACACGGCTTCTTTGTGACAAGGCGGTACGTTCTTCATTGCAATCTTCACTTTCGGCATTCTGCAGCTATCGGAAGGTTGCGCTAGTTCAACATCACGTCGGGCTTCATCAATGTGGGGGTCTTCCTTATTTTGCTTAGGTCAAGGCTTGGATTTGCGCCTGGTGCTTGAACTAATTCTGGCATGAGGTTGCCCCCAACTAACATACCTCAGCCATGAATAAAATAGATGGCAATCCGGACTCCATAAAGAACTTCTTTATTGATATATTGCAATCTGATACAATACAATTCATACAGTTAAACTGGTTCATTATACATGCTTGAAGATATCATCCTCAAGCAGGCAGTGCTTGTCTACATTTGAAGATATCATCTTCAAGCAGGCAGTGCTTGTCTGCATTTCAGAACGCGTTTCTGATAATAATTAATGCAAAAACTTTATACACAAAACATCAGCTTGCAAAACGTATGGCATGGGGATTATATCCCGTTAACACGCACAGGAAGTGAGAACGGGTTTTTAGAACAGGCGCAAGCTGTGCAGAATGCAATTATGGCTTACTAAAACAATTTAACAAAGCTTAATATAATCAGCAACAAATATTACACAAGCCGCGAATTTGCTACAAACTAAGATAAGATTCTGTTGTGGAAATGCGTTAATTTCTATCCCTGTAGTAATCCGTGCACGTTTCCAGACAGTTATTTTGTGCCCTGTAATCATGTGTGTCCTGTAATCAAATGTAATCATGCCCGCATGTGTGTGATAATCTTTTACCTTGATATGCAACATTTATTTCGTTCTATATAACCCGACGTGTTTTCCCTTAAATTTATTTACCTTCAATAACCTCCAATACAAGAATAAGAAAAAATTAAAATCAAAGTTACCAGAAAGTTGTAATACCAGAAACAATACTACTTTAAGCAAACTTCGATAACCCTAAGGGCCACTCATTTTTTTGCAGCAACAACATACACGTTTATTATATACATATATATGCATTTGGCGTATAGTTGTCGGTTAAGCATAAGCTATATGTTATATGTATAAATGTTGCGGGTGTAGCCACGTTCCGACGGATTCTTATGATCTGACGGCTGTCGATAAGTGATCACTTTCTCTAATGCACCTGATCTCAGTTTGCAGCCAGTAAACTTCCCTCGGTTAACACACACCACTTTTATTTACAATTTCACAGATTTGGGTTTCAGGTGATTAAAAGTGTTTCGTTTGATCACTATAAAATAAACATTAACCGGTTATTGCATGAGATTACGTACACACATTACACAATCAGTTCTACACAACATCTATATACACCAAGGATAAGCGACTACATACAACAATGAGAACAACAAGTTTAAATACCCTATAGGGCAAAGAAATATATGCGATACGGTCGTCGATCATGCAGGGTTAATGGACGCAAAATGATCACGCAGCGTGTAATCCGGTCAGTCCTATAGTATTATCAATGAAAAGGGTTCAAACAAGTTTCACTGCCACATTCTAACTTAATGATCACGCAGCGTGTGATCGGGTCAGTTCTATAACATTAAAAAATCAAAGAAGTTCGAACGAGTTTCGCTGCCACATTCTACAATAATTGTATATACAGTCTAAGTGTGTTTTACAAATGGTTCTGGTTTACACTCCCTAGTTTTATAGTACGTTGTAATATACGGACATCTTTACTTTCATAGACAAAATTAGTTTACGATCTATTAATATAGTTACAGTTCACAAATCTTAAATTAAAAACGGATTATATTTTTCAAATCTATTTTCGTTAAGACTATCAAAGCCAAAACTTTAAAATTTAGTTGTAAACACTAATTGGATCAGCAGTTACGCCCCACTTATTAACGAGGTGCTGGTGGTATTCCTTCATTACCACGTCCGCGATCACGATCCCCCTGAATAGTATAAGTTCACCGATCGACAACATTGAAAGATGTTGCTCAGCAACTTTTATATTTCCGATCATGAATACTGTATCTGAGGGAGACGTCCTGGCTTGGAACCGTTGAAGTAATTTCCCATTGCACCAAACACTACTGGCATCAACACCACCATCGACATTCCATTGAACGCTGAGGATATTCCAAACACCAAGGGTTGTTGGGTTTGCATTTACAGGAAAGGAAGTTATTGTAATTCTATCTGGATTTGCCCCACTCACAATCAAAGATCCATTAGATTGTTTTTGAAACATGACAAACTTATCCCAGCCATTGTTGTCATTTCCAAAAAGACCGTTCATAAGTGAATACGGCGCAATATGGGGTATATTGTCGATCCTGTAAGCAATGAACACGGTTATTAAGTCGTTTTGTCCAGGAATTGGGTTCAGATCAATATTCGCGATGAGCTTAGGAGATGGGTCATTATTGAAAACTAGATAACGGTGACCGTTTTGCCTCGAACTAGAAAGACGAGGCTGAAGATTTGGGTTACTTTGGTTGGCAGGCACAGGAGAAGTTCCTTGGTTATAAACATGAGATACTTTGGAATTGTTTGAAGATAATAGTAGATTCCAATCAAAGTCGACGCTATATTTAAGAGTGGCAGTTGCTGTGATGTAATCTGTAAGGAAAAAACTTAAGTAAACTGATGGTGGTCAGATTACACTGGCCAGTGTGACATAGACTTACATTTTGTATGCATATTATTTTGCATTTCAAAATCACCACATGTAATTACGAAAGTCGCCTAACACGTTACATACATTGTTTACGGTCCGGTGGTTAATATGAATGAACAATGTAGTGTCCTATTGCGCATAAATGCCATTTAGGGTTACCGGCTAAGAATATGAATAGCATTTAGAATACAGAGGTCTAACTAACGATAACTAAAGTAGTTCTTTGGTCAAGCAGTGACAAAATTATGTATACACACATCTTACAGTATTTTACCATCCGAACTATATATTTCGGTGGATTTTACAGGTAGTCATATATACCGATTATCTTCACCAGTAAATAATTTTAACCAGTGACTTTTCGCATTATACTGTTTTATCTGAACATTTCGGACAATGATTTTCTATATGTTTCTATTTAACATATCTTAAACTATTCAAACAATACGTATATCTCAAACAGTTAACACGAAACACGAACAAATTAAGCTAATGTGAAATATGCACAATGTATATTTGGAGATTATGTACCTGAAATCGTAAAAAGCTCCCAGTCGATTTTTAAAGCCCCTCTCCAACCCGAGTCGCGATCTGTGCGTTCCAACTGAATTATGAAGTGGTAGTAGTTAATCTTCACAACAGTGACCCTGAAAGTTTCTGGACCAGTCGGGTTGTAGGAGCGAGCGGTAGCTTGGATGTGGTAAGGCACAAAAGAAAAGCATGAGTCGTAGTCGATTTTGATGTTCGATTTCAGTGTTTCGGATGATAAGAATAGGTCAGTTGATCCTTTTATGGTCGCAAATCCAACTGCGAAATAATTCAATTAAATATGAAAAATGAATACTAATCTATGAATCAAAAGGACGTAGTATGATTTACCGTAATTAGGCATATCTTATATAACTTACTTGTAAAACCTTCCGCAGAGAAAATTATATTTATCACCACGAAGAGGAAAATCATGTTTTACTTTTTTCAAAGCAGAATACTTAAAATTACAAATCGTCTACCTGTATATGTTAAATCTGTAAACGCTCAGAATAAAACTCAGTTCGTTTATGTTTGATATCTAACTTGTAAACACGTCATGTAACTTCCCGCGTTATTCTGCTTACACACTGTTGTACGTCAAAAGTTAAAGGAATTAAGTTGTGATGAGTTCATAGTTCGTTTCACGGGCATTGTAAATGTACAAAATATTTTTCCCCGTAAATCTAACCTGTAAGCATTATTGACGTAAGAATGAACCCTTTATGTGATTTGTGATCGATAATACAAGCATCAGTTACTTCACTACTGTACTTACAGTTAGTTATTTAAATAAATATCTAAATATCTAAATATAGATCCATTTATACAAATTACCACGTGACGTCGGTTATCTTTATAAAAGAACAAGCTGTATCCCCCCACCCCCCAAAAAAAATATATATATATATATAAGAACAGTTATTATTGCTATTGTGTGAAACAGTACGAAGGGTCCAAAATTGTAACATTGTAGGAGAATGGGGAATAAGACTGAAATCTTGGTAATTTATCAGCTTGTCGCCTGAAGTCGCTCTTTAATTTTTTGGAAAGCCACATGACTATTGGTAAATTGGAGTGGTATTTTAGATAACACAACCACGTGATCTGCTAGAAGTTTGTACCGTGACAGAGTTTTCTAATTTAATTCGTTCTTATTTTTAAACAGGTGTTATTAAACATATTTTAATACGACTATAAGAGAGTGTCAACCATGTGTTTAACCACCACTATTTGTAAAACACATTTTGTATGCTATATATTTACGCGAGCAGGGTCCCAAACCACACTTGTTTTTTTTTTGAGTATGTAGTTTGTTTCTGCAAATATAAACGGATGGGTCCCTGAGGTAACAATCTGATTTTGTTCTTAATGTTCATTACACAATATATATGTTATGGTCAGATATGTGCACGTCAGGTCCATGTTATTTAACAATCCAGAAAGTTTTACCCGGACTGCCATAGTTTTGTTTCTGTAAGCATAAACGCATGGGTCTCATAAGTATGAAACCAAACTTTTTTTATGTGTAGTTAAAAAATAATTTTCGTGTTAGATTTACGAACATTTAAAAAAAGGAGAAAAGGGGAAAAACGGACGAAAACAATGTTTCTCATTTTTCCAAATGGGACCCTTAATAAGGGAACAGACGAGTCTCCGTGCGCGTTACACATGTATTTTTAATTTCTTTATTTGTATGCTTTTAAGGTATAAACAGTTTAAGGTGCTGTTGTATTTCGGTTCCCCTTTTTAACTTTGAAAACGTGGTTCATAGACTCCGTATTGTCAGATCACCTCGCGCCCACCGTCGGGTTACCAGAGCTATTGCAGTGTATTGTATGTGATAGACACGTTCCTTTAATTTGGTAGAACCCATTAATCCGCTGGGTTCAGACAATCTTCGTAAAGTGCCTTGCCAAAGGAAACAACCGACTATCTTTCGACCAGTATCGCATCTGCAACCGTTCGATTGAAAGGCGACGCACTTAACCCCCAGACTAACTGGCCGGACAAATGTTTATTTGTCCAGATCGTTTTAACAAATGGCCCAATCATCTGTCGGTTCACTTAAAGCATTAACTTAAGCAATCAATGCCACGCTGTCTTTTAATTAACCTACGTTCCGAAAACCGCGCTTCAAGTGATCCTGTAGTATTTAGAGGCATCCGTTTCTGTGTACCCATTTGAAATTGTTGACGTATTGCCGTGGTAATTAATTGCGTAAATTTATTTTTTCTTTTATAGATTTCTTTAAAGAAAATGATTCAAATTGCGCATTACGCTTACACTGAAACCTAAAATTGCCGATACTTGTCGATTTTCGAAATCTACACAGAAACCTCAGTTAAAAGTAAATATTAAAATCGCCAGCAATCGTAACAAATTGTTTTGCATGTGTTGTAAGAACTTCGTGATCTGTATTGTTCCAGACAGTTGGATTTAAACTAGTATTTAATAGCATTGGGTACATTGGATCTAATAGCATGTCTCTCTACGATGGTCTGGGTGTAGAAAACACCCAAAACAAGGCTACAGGGTGGTCTCCAAGTTTTCAAATGCTCAAAACTCAACTGCAGGTATGTTTTGTGTTGATGAAAGACTTGGTCAAATTCGGAGATAAAAAAATTAAAAACACAAATTGTGGTATTTTTCAAAAAAATATGTGTGGTGCTTTAAATTTCTCAATTCCTGTGAATAACTTTTTCAATGTGGATTTTCCCCCATTCCATTATAGAAATAGCTTATCCGTTCGAAATCTCTATATTATCTGAATCATTTTAATATATTATCCGTAGTTTATTTTCCAAAATTTTCACTGTAGTTTAATTTATTTCTCAGTGTCTTTCTCGGTGTCTCCTTGTTAAACTTCACAGTTTAATTTATTTTACTATTGTTATTATTTTGTTTTTGTGCGTTTAACAAATAAAATATATTTGATTGTAGGCGCGAAAAGCAACCCTAACGAAAGCGAAAAATGAAAAAGGAAGATCGGCAGTCAACTCCGTTGCTCCTGTTATCGATTTCACCAAGTTAAGACAGGATGATACAACAATGGTAAGTTTTGTAGAAACAACATGATAATAATAATTATGTATGCTATATATCCTTGTTTGCAAATAAATTTTTTAATTGCAAATTGGTATTAAAACGATAGGTATCCTATAGGGCTGCGAAAAATTAACGGTTAACCCGGTTAACCGTTTATATGGTTAACCGTCACGTCAAATTTTAACCGTTTAACCGTTTTTTAACGTTACTTTACCGCCCACATTTAATTGGGCGTAATTGCGTTTTAATAATCTTCAAATATACATAACTCCATTCACACGTTGATTGTTTCATTATTACGTTATATAAGCAACCATTCACACGTCGATTGTTTGATTGTCAACGTAATATACGCACCATTCACACGTCGATTGTTTGATTGTCAACGTAATATAAGCAACCATTCAGACGCTGATTGTTTGATTTTTAACTCAATATTACGCATTACAATCAAAGTTATACTATGTGTCTTAAGGTGACGTTTAAAAACTATAAAGTAACACATAAATAAGACCCGATAATGTCGGTAATCACGCGCATTATTTCTTTGCTGCCCTTTACGGCTGCCTGAACTTTTTTTGCCAAAAATGGTGCCGATTTGATGGTAGTTTAAAGAAAATCGGTTAACGGTTAACCGATTATTTTTACATCAGTTAACCGTTTTTTAATTTAACCGTTAATTCGCAGCCCTAGTATCCTATAATAACTCTCCCACAACCTTTGGGCTGCTGGTCTAAAGCAACTGACACAAAAAGTCCAATCATTTAAGAAAATCATGCAATGAAATAACTTACGAAGCAAAGAAATAAAGGAAAATCAAAGAGAGTCAAAAAATGCGAAGCATTTAAATTTCCAATTTATAAAACTTTAATTTAAATTTCGGGTATAAAAATAAAACTTCAATAAAAAAAAAACTTAAATTACTAGCATAGAAAAAAAACGATATCTTAATTGTTTATAAATATCTCAAATTGCAATTAAAAACATTCATGAGTAATTGAGTATCCTATAATATCTTTCCTTTAACAATTCGCCTGATGGTCCAATTAAGCTTTCAGGTCGAACAATTTCTAATCTATCAACTTCACCTCATCACAACCAGGGTTTCGGTTCAGGGGGTCCCCCTAAGTTATTTCCGTTTATCATCTGGGCTGCACACGTCTTGCTCATCTCTAATCTATCAACTTCACTTCCCCCAGGAGGACATGAGAGATGCCAAACCCAGCGTCTTCCTTGGAGGGGAGATCCTTGAGAAGTTTGTTGACGAGTACGACCCTTTGCATCCCAATGATTATGATGTCATTAATAAGAAAGACAAGGAGCGCAAAGAATCTCAGCACGAGAACGACAGGTGGGATTTTCCGTCCGTGTTTGTTTTTTCTTGACTAGTTTGTGATGCAAATATTATAAAGATACTAAAAATATGCATTAAATATTGTCAAAGAAAATGAATTTTTTAATTTGGCAAATAGATTTCCAATTGACTTTAAAAAGGTTTGCACAACTGACTTTTGACTGAAAACTTAGTTTAAAACAAAGTTTATAAAAGTATATGTCATCACTAGTAACAAATCTAGATGATATTTGCTAAGTCCCATGTACTTGTGTGTGCCCTATCCACCTACCAACTAACCCCAACCCCAACCCCCACCCAGGGATCGGGAATTAGAGGAGCGACGTAAGAGACGGGCGGAACGCCACGCGAAGAAGACCGACGCAGATGATTCCTTCCCTCGTCCAATGGGATATGGAGATGAGGTCGATTTTGAAAGGGAGAAAAAGAAAAGAGGTTTGGTTGCTTAAATATGGTGCATAAAGAATCTGCATGGAAAGTTTGGTTGATATAAATTGTGTATCTTGTATGTGTGGGATATATATTTGATTTAGAAACTGCCTTCTTATTAAAATAGATGTAAAACCTCCTTGTTTCACTGACGGCATATTGAAAAAATAAGTATTAAGTAAAATGAGCATTAAGTTATGGTTATAAGGTTTTCTCGATCATAACTTAACTCTTAATTTAAATCACATTAAAATATACTTGTTGGTTTTCTCATGGTGTCACAGTTACATGGCTGAAGGCACGGGAGTAGTACAACCATGGCACCCTAAATTTTATCTATTCAATTATTTGATACGATTATTCTCACACCATATTTTCCCACCAAGTGATGGCAAACAAAGCTGCAATCGCTCCACCAACTGCACTTATTGAAGCTGACAAACAATCGTTGCCAACAGGTAAGTTACAACTCCTTAGCTCACACAATAAAGCTCTGTCCGCATTGAGGCTGTGCCATGTGTAAGCTTAATTTCCAAGCAGTTACTTACCACCCATTTAACTTTAAAATACACACGAGGATGGGTTGTGATATTTGTTTTATCCATCTGAATAAAAAACAGGTGACATTAAAGCAATCATCAGAGTAATTCGAACCAACCAGCAGGTTAGCAAAGCCATGGTGCTATGCTTATATGATTGGGACATCACTACTGATTTTATGCTACCAATTAATCAACAATTCATTCTTAATTACCATGTGATAACTCCCTACAGTCTAGTTGCCGAAGTTATTACAGTATGATGTATATTACTAAGACATTGCGGGTGTTTTAGTTCAACCCATTAACCCACTTCAAACAATTTCCGCTAAGTGCTTAGCCCAAGTACACAACTAACTATCGATTGGTGGTACTATGTATAAGTAGTTATATATTGGTTTGCAAAGTAGATAACGATATAGGTTTGGCTCCCACCTCAGATCGGCCCGAGTCACCCCCGTTGGTCAGCACAGTTGGAACCCAGTTTGCAAAGAACCTGGCGTAAGTTTTTTTGTTGTCCTTAAATTGATTATATTTCCAAGAGAATTATCTGTGTTGAGCAAAATCTCCTCTGAAGCATAAAGCAAAGGATTGTTAAGTAGTTCCAAGCAAAAAACATGAAGCTAAAACTAGAATAATAATTGAGAAACGTCTCTTTAAGATGACAATTATTTTTACTCAAATCTTACAAATTTAAATTTGTTTCAATGTACATTGCTTTGTATTGAAGAGAGACTAAAAGTGACATATAATTGTGTTAATAGTTGTAAAAGCTTTTCGCAGTATTTGTTTTTTTTTGTTGGGTTGCACACAAATCACCGTTGTCTTCGATTTGTTAGTATTTAGCTCACAATACAGATTAACCAGTAAATGGTTAATTGATATGGTTTACTGGTTACCCAATTGGTTGTAAGTTAACGTCTACTTCTCCAGTAAACCAGACCCTGATGCCCAGTCCTAATGATAAATATTTCTTAGTTAAAAATGGACAAATGTTTTAGTTGAAAATGGACAAACAAAAATTGTGCGTTGATGTTTTACCAGTTTGTTTCTGCAGGGGGTCTGTGGCTCACAAAATCATGGCCAAATATGGATTCAAAGAAGGATTAGGACTGGGTAAGGACAACAGAGGTATCAGTCATGCTCTACAGGTGAGTCCTACATTAATATCTGTTGGCATTCACAGACTCTTACTTGCTTTGAGGATAGAATCGCATTGTAAAATGTTCGTTTTGTCATTTTAAATGTAATTCAATTGATTTTTCATATTTAAAACCATATTTTCATATTCAAATTTAAGTAAAATGAGTCATTACTTTAGTTTTGTTTACTCACCATTAACACATACGATTGGCTTTCATTTTAAGCAATTGGTTGTAAATGTTTGTAGGTCTTTCGGAAATACTGTAATCAAACAAACCGTTTGCAAATTAACCACCTTAAATGCGATCAGAAAAACAGACGTTTCAGAAACTTTTTAAAGGTTACGAAGTAAAATGAATTTTACTGGGTTGTTTAAGGTCGCTTAAACTAACATTAGCAGTTGGTTAATTTGCAAACTTCTGCCGTAGATTGAGAAGACAAGCAAAAGAGGAGGAAAGATCATCTCGAGTGAGCAGATTGAGCAACAAATTGAAGAGGATTACCAACGGGAACAACAGGAGAAGAAATCTGTCACCGACTTGCTCAAAAACCCAACCAAAGTTATTTGTTTAAGGGTAGGAGTTGTGTGTGGTTGTAGTCTAGGCCAGCGGTTTCCAAACTGGGTCCTGGGAAACCGCGAGACTTTGCCAGGGCGCCACGAAAACATGCCGAAGTTGCTGCATTTATTGTTTTTCTCACAAAAAATTACGGTGCATATGCGTTACATCAGTAGAACGTTAAATGGGGATGTTTGAGCCTGTCAGTCTGGTGTGCAACCCCATACACTGGCATACAGTATTCGTTTTAATTGTTAAAAATCCATTGTTCGGTGTTATCTCCCACTATTTGATGGTAACATGGCATTGTTTTTGGAATAATGGTTTGTCAAATAACTGGTTTGCATTAATTGATTGTTCGTCACTTTGGCGAATAGTTTTAAAAAGTTTAAATGGTTATCCAAATGCGTGCTAGTCTGGATATACAATACTTGCAGTTTAAAAAAACAAAAAAATTAGGGAACCGCTGGTATAGGCTTTTTCGGTATTTAGGTTTTATTTTTGGTATTTCTGTTTCAATTCGACCGATTAGCTCAGTGGTTTAGTGCATTGCCTTTTAGCCGAAGGGTTTCAACTTCAAAACTACTCACTAAACTTTTCAATTATTGATGGTTTTATTGTGAATAAGGATTTGAGAATATTGAGATTCGTCCATCACTAGCAAAGTTTAAACCGCAGTATAGTCACTGAGCAAGTTCAACTTAATTTTCACTGTTTTGCTATTTTACCCGGCTTGTTACAGCATCACAAACAACTAAAAAATTGTCGGATTAAATCCGTTACAAAGTATTCAATTATCTTTGGTGGCTACTTTAACATTGCTGAACCTAATGGATTATAGTAATGGTTTAAAACAGAAAACAAATCTTAATCCCATTTAATTTACTATGAAGCTCCTGTATAATGGTGAGTGCGAGGCGATCCGATGATTACTTGTGTGATAATGCCTCTTGCATTTTCCAATTCATGATGAATATTTGATCATCATATTTTGATCATCCACAGAACATGGTCGGACCAGGAGAGGTGGATGATGACTTGGAATTGGAGACAAAGGAAGAATGCTCGAAATATGGAAGCGTCAATAAATGTCTCATATATGAGGTGGGTACTTTGCTTTGCCTGGTGAGGCAAAATCTAAGGGGGTTGACAAACGGGCAATCGTCAGATCACTTTGCGCGCACCGTCGAGTTACCGGAACTCTTGCAGTGTTTTGTGTATGATTATGACATTTTAGATGTTTTTTTTTTTGTTTTAGTAAACAACTATCAACGTATTGACTTGATATCAATAGTGCAAACCTATCGATAGGTAGACGATCGGTTCTTTGGGCACTCAGCGTTAATAAAATTAAAAGAACGTCTTAATTATACACAACATACTGCAACAGTTTTGGGAACCCGGTGGTAGGCGCCAGATAACCTCACGATTATACATTTGTACGAGAACGCCCCCTTAGGTATCCACGAGGTAATCTACTGTGTCTTTTCCCGCGTTTTCCCACTTTAAAATGAGTACCCTCTAATACAACCAATTCAATTCACCCTCATGCACGCCAACTCACAAGCACAAACTCTGCAGATGCAAGGTTTACCCGATGACGAAGCAATTCGCATATTCATCGAATTTGATCGCATCGAGTCGGCCATCAAATCATTGGTTGATTTGAACGGTCGGTTTTTCGGCGGCCGCACCGTCAAAGCCTCGTTTTACGAAGTGGAAAAATTCAAGTCGTTCCAGCTTTCCGATCCGATCACGTGACATTAATCCGGTGCCAACCAGTTTTGACCGGTTTCGCAGTGACGATATGCCTAGCTACGGAGATTTTTTAATGGAAATGTGATCCATTACAGTGATATTCTTCGTGTTCATTTCGCTAATGTTATAAATGCATCGTCTTGGAAGATGGTAATAAACATCCCGAACTTTTTCAATCTAAAAAAGAGTAGCGCCACCGATACTTCTACATTATGTTATTTACAAACGGTTTTGGTAAGGAGCCTATCACGGTTTCTGAACTAACACTGGGCACAAAGTGAAGAAAATCATCATTTTTATTTGACGGACTTCGTCACTCTATCGATTGACCGAAATAGGGTTTAAATACGATATTTAGATTTGTTACCAAATGGTAAAACATAAGGGCCATTTTTACGTGGGCAACCGTAACATACCCTCATTTCGACTGCCCGTTACCGGTATTCCAGGGTGTGTTATTCAGTAGCGAATACCAACGTAAGATTTTGTTAACTCGGGAAAGTTTTTTTAACTGAATATACTGTATAAACTTAACCAAAGTAGCTGATTTGCAGGTTTTTCTATATTTAAGCAACATTGGGTGCGTATTACCCTGTTTATTTTTCTTATGTGAAAGACTCTTGAATATTTCGGTACAGAGAAAACTGGGTGGATACTTCTCCCGACTTTAATTAATGTTGGACTGTTTCCTTCGCATCTTTCGGGTTATCGGAGCTATCGCAATGCGTTATGTATGAATCACACGTTCCTTCAATATAGTAAAACTCATTAAACCGCTGGGTTAAGCCAATGTACGTTAGGTGGCTTGCCTAAGTAAACAACCGACTAGTTAGTGACCAGTTTCCAAACTACAAACTTTCGGCTAAAAGGCGTCGTCGCGCTTACCCACCAGATTAATCGGTCGAATTTATATTTAGCTGAAACAGTGCCGAAGTAGTGTGCATGTTCTTAACAACCATATACATAGATACGAACACCCCACCCCTTAATGCATTTGCATTTAATGACTAAATCTATTACATTGGGTGAGCGTCATCTCACACAGCCGCTGACCAGGCGTTTGTATCGTTGGGTAATGCAATTCATTGCCTGAAACTGGTGGATTAATACTTAGTTGTAAGGTTTACTAAAACAATAAAAACATCTTACACATATGAACACACTGACTACAATATAGTCCCATTACCATTTAAAAAATATGATTATCCTTTCGGCCGTGCAACAGATTATGCACGGCTATGTCTGTCTTGGGTGGAACTTTTGGGAGCTAGGCGAATTATACAACATAAACATTCACTACATTCTTAGTAAGTTGGCTATTTATACACTATGGACCGTTTTAGCGTGTGTTGTTTACGCAGCAGTATCGTAACGAATTATTTACATGAAATGGCAAAACGCACATTAATACACTAATTAAACATGTTTTAACAGACGACTGGTATTTTCGTGATGTGTATTCTTTGATTGCGTTAAGAGACATTCATAGTATGACGTCATAGACGATTGTTGCGTCAGTTTTACTTGGATATTAACATAAAAAGCACAAAAGCAATTTTGTGTATATAAGTCGGGTGCAATATAGCGTAAGAAATTTGTAAAATCCTGGAAAGAAAAACTACATAAGCTTTAATGCTTTATAGTAAGACATTATAAGATAGTCAGAGCAAAAATGCCAACAATTCAGTGTTTTTTTATTAATTTGAAATAGCTGTTTAAAAATAATTCCGTGAAGTATTATAATAATTTGTGTTGTTTTTTGCTCAAAGAAGTGTTAATACCAGTGGCTTTCGTTTTTGGCGCTGTTCATTTTCAAGTAAATAAGGTGGTAGTCGAAAAGTAATCTTTTTGTCCCATCAGTAACCGGGTAATGACTTTCATTCATTATGCATTACTGCAACCAATTTAGCCCTGCAATCTGTTGTAGGCTTTCTATGTGCAACTGTGTTGGAATTTGATGGAAACTTATGAGTATCCGCTTTCCAGTCTGGAATAATAAATTGAATATTTGATGTTTTGGAATCAGTGCGTTGCAAAGAGTTTACTGCACAAGCTACAGATTACTGTTGTCTAAGTTACAGCCATGACCCATCACCTATTAAATATTGATAAACGCTGGGTGCCACTGTGCTTTTCACGTGTTGATATTGCAAAAGCGTGAACGTGAATAGTTGAGTTAAGAAACTTAGAGAAATCAAGGATATGTAAATCTACCACCAAATGATACTAAGCAGCAAATCAATGCATTAATAGCTAGGAGTAGCCCTAATAGAAACACGTAAAAGTTATGCAGAAGTAGTCTATATAGTCGTATTAATTATGAGATTGACCCAAAACGTACAATAAGAAAATTTGCTTAACATACTATGTTGTAAAATGAGGAATGGCGAAAGGGCTAAAAAGTAGACAAAATAAGACATACGACGGGCTTGTCAATACACCTAGCGGACGTTACTTAAGCCCTCCTGTTAATACACGATTGTCGGTAAATTATTGTGTTTGTTCTTAATTGGTTTAGGTTACTATAGCGCATTATCTGTTCCCGGTACTAAATAACCGACAAAATAATTGTTTTACAATCAACAGGAAAAATTCATCCAAATTTCGTGCAAACAAAGCTAAAAGTAATATCATGTTTTACGTGCTGTGAGGTTGAATTTGGTCGTTATTCACACTATATGACTGCACAATGAAACTTGTCTGCGTCATTTTAACATTGGTCATATGCGCCACGGCGAATGCGACATGGCATGTGTTGAACGATACGGAGTATTTTATATTCCGGGGTCGGAAAGTAAACGCTAGTAGCGCTCTTATTGCTTGCAACAAAATAAACGCCTCGTTAGTGGTGGTTAAAAGCAAGCAAGTTCATGATTTTCTTGTGGAAAAAATCGCAAAATTTCCAGGTTGGTATAAAATTATTTTACTTTTAATCGTCCATGTCCGCGTTTTGGGCCACAGCTGGCATTGCAAGGCGTTTAGATTGACCTGTAGTGTCATGTCCTTGTCTTGACCCGTGGTGGCGTGGCATAGGCTATAGGCCATACAATGTCTAATCACATAGTAATATAGTATACGGTCGTGTGGCCGAATGGTTAGCGTGACCGATACATATACCTACTCATATATATAAAAACGGCACAAGTGTCGTACCCATCATGGGTTCGAAACTTGTGTCAGTAAAAAAAACGTAGTAATATAGTTACCGGTATTCAACAAGCATGTTTCCGGAAAGAATGGGTATACATTACTGTAATAAGAATAACGAAGCGGGCCTTAACCGCCGTATTCATCAGATTGCATCGCGACTGTGAAACTACCGTAGATAATACACTCTTGTTCATTTAATTGAGATGTTTCTATTCTGTTTAAGTACAAAATTAAATTTAAATCCACTAGGTTCAAGCAATATACGCTAAGTGCCTTGCCCGGAGACATAACCGACCATCTAGATTTCGATCCTTCAACTTTTCGGCTGAAGGCCACAGATTACTTCGTACCTTACAACACCACACACTTCTTCCCAACAGTAAGTCGCCCGCATTCATTCTACATTGGTTTGTTTCGAACCAACGGAAGCAAAGTCGGGTTTCGATGGTTGGATGGGGCACCAATCTCCCACGCTTACTCGCAATGGCGGAACCGGGAGCCGAACTACAAACTTCAAATCGAGGACTGTGTGCAGATGGGCAGACGGGGACGACTTGAATTGACTTACAGTTGGAACGATATGCCGTGCACCAGTAGATCTCGATACATATGTCAAAGACCGGCACAAGGTATATACAGGCTATACATATTCTCGTCACTAACACAATTTTTTGTTAGAAATCGGAATATGAATAGGTCGCGTTAACCATCGGCCACAAAACTGTTTTTTTACCGGACTAGGTTTCGAATCCATAAATGGTTTGTTATTAAGTATTAAGTATAGTTTAGTAAATTTATCGGCAACCTTTACCTTACGGTCACACGACCTAACCAAGTGTTTGTATACGAATATAAAAGCAGCACGTCTATGTGTCCAAGCGGCGGATATTTTGATTTCTTGTATCTAAAATTGTTTACGTTATTTGTACGGCAACTCACAAAGGCAAACTGTCAAATAATCTGAAGCGACCACTACAGTGGGCTTGGTGTGATATACGTCATATCTTTTTCCCACACACACGCTGAGCTCAGCAAACGAGATAAGGGGAGGGAAATTTCTAAGCTATTTATAGAGTCCGGCTGGCCCAGTAACTTTTAAAACCACAAAATTCCTGATAAATTTATCACGATGTGGTGAAACACTTACAACCGATCTTAAATGTTAAGAATGTTTCCTTTATAGCACAAAAGAAAAGTCAAAAGATGTTTTTTGTTCTTACTATATGTGTAAATTCTTTCCCTTAAAAATACATTTTTAATGTTGTGCTTTAAGAGATTCAATATACAAAATAGTTGGCGGTTTCCCGACATTTAATATGATGGTTAAAAAATCTTGGAAGTGAATTGGATCACTCTATTAGGTTTAAAAATATCCACTGGGAAATAGTATGTGAAAGAAATTTTGACTGTAAAACTGGGTTTAAAATTGGAACAATCTGTGAACAATAACGCACAGTTTACTCTTTGTTATTGTTACCCCATAAATATTTTATTTTCCAGACCAACCCACAACCTTTGACGCTGCTGCGACACAAGTTTCTATAGCAACAAGCGTGGAAAATGTACATAGCTCTACCACGCCATTACGTGGTGATCTTACCAGTTCGATTTCTAAAAATGAATCTACATTCCTGTCTTTACACAGTGATACCATCACTGGAACTGTTAAACAGTTTGAATCCGGACCGACTACAAAGCCAGCAACCTCAGCGCGTCCAACCTTCCACGCAACGCAAACTATACCCACTTTACCGAGATGGGAAGCAAGCACAACACTAACTGCACCAAGCACAGTGCGTACAACACTAAGTTTAATGCGTACCACTCCGAGCGCAATGCGTATTATAGCAAACGTAATGCGTACTACATTAAGCGCAATGCGCACAACGGAAAACGTGATGCGTACTACAACTGGCGTGACAAGTTCTGCAGCAGGCGATGTGCGTACCACACCGAGCGCAATGCGTACTACAACAAGGGAAATGCGTATTGCGGCAAACGAAATGCGCACAACTGCAAGCGAAACGCGTACAACAACAAGTGCACCCAGTCCAACGACAGTATATCCATCACAATCTACAAGGAATCGCAAGACAACGTATGTCAAGTATACCAGCGCCATTTCTCCGACAAGTACGCGAAGCGCAGTATCAACCACAGCCGGTATGGATATCAATACCGACCCTCTGACGACTCATATCACCGATAAACTTATTTCTACAATGCATGACCAAACCACACCACCGAACACAATTCAACCTAAATCAACAAGAGGAGTAATTCATGGTAAAGATGTAGACATTACGAAAGATATAATAACAACGTCGCGCTTGACAACTGGATACGTAAATATAACGGATCAAGCCATTCTACCATCAACAAAAGCTGAAATTACAATGAACCAAGCTGATGTTAGCACTGAATATGGCAGAGGTTGGGCTGTAACAAACGCAATTGCTTTTACTAGTCGTGCTTCCAACACCGAAGCGGCCGGCATGCGAAATAGGCATGTCACACGAGCAACTAAAACTTCAAAAATCCCTGAGACCTACACAACAAGCACATCTTTTGTAGCACGAATACATACCACGGTAATACCGGACCAAGCAACCTTAACTCCTGAATACGACGTACAAACTAAGTCTCCTGGAGCAACGAAGTCGACAACAGAATCAGTCAATATTGTTTCACATCATCCAATTGACTGGAATACGCAATATCCTGTGGGCTACGCTACAACTGACAAAGCAACACGCGGAGGAACAATGAGATATACCACAGCATATACCTTTGGACCGTCTATGACGGAAGTCAACCCGGAAAATAAGAAGAAAATAGCCACAACGAATAGGGGTGCGACAACTAAGTATCTGATACCAGGAACAGAAAGACACACAAATACATACAAACAAAACGCAAATGACTCAACCACTGTAATACATGCTGCTGGCATCCCGCATTTCGGGGCGATTGTTATGGACAACTCGACGCAATTATTACCCCCGAGTGACGTAGGGAGTGGTAAGTTTGGAACATGCTTATGCTGTAGAAGCGTATTTACTTGGCAGATAATGTTTATAAATACTTGTGTGATAGCATGGTATGTCATGTTTTATTATGCTGTTGATGTAAAAGCGGACGACGGTCAATCGTCAAATTACCTCGCACCTCCTTTTAGTTTTTATATTGCAGTGTGTTGAATGACTGATATATTCATTTAGTTTTGGTAGAACCCATGATTCCACTAAGTTTAGGCGATATCTGCTAATTTGCACAAGGACGCAGCCGACTAGCTGGCGACCAGTTTTGATGTTTTAAGTCTTTAGTTAGAAGTGTTTTGCTGTATAACTACATCGGTTGTTTAATTAACCGGCCTAAAATTTTACAGGTTCATTGGCCCAGAGCAAGCCTTACTACGTCATCGGTATAGTAGCCGCCATACTTGCTCTAATTGCATCCGTTGTTCTCTTTGCTCTTTGGAAAAGAAAATCAAGGTAAGGAGAACTGCGTAGTTTTATAACATACACATAAAATTTGCATAGCAAGATATGATAAGATATTCATTTTGTTTGTGCAGTCGTTGCGTCATGTAGGCAATCGCCACATTACCTTTCACCCTTTATTTATTTATTTTTAACCGAGCCAAATTTTGAAACCAAGATGGGCTCGTCACTTGGATCGTTTTAGTATAGGTCGGTATATGTATCGGTCGCGCTAACCATTTGGCCACACATCACGGATAGTTGTGCAATCACGGATAGTTGCCAGTGTCCCACGTGTCCACTAGCTGACGCTTTGTAGTAGCTCACGAGGTAATCTGATAATTGCCTGTGTGATAGCGGCTGTTGCGATTTTTGATACACGAGGTTAGTTGTATGTATCCTATCCTATCTTATAACCTTCCCGTATCATTATTAGACAAGATAAAGAACCTGAAGACCCAGAAGAAGATTCTCCTGAACATTCCAATACTGGTATCTATCTTCACATCTGTTCAAGTGCACTTCCTTTTTCATGCATAGCCATAGAGATGCCAATATATATATATTTTTATGCCTAATGCTGCTAAATGTAAGGATAGGATATTCATCTTTATCCCCGTGGATGAAAAAACCAGGAAGGGTTAACACACGGGCAATCGTCAGATCATCTCACGCCCACCGTCGGGTTACCGGAGGTATTGCAGTGTGTTGTATATGATAGACATATTCCTTTAATTTGGTTAAACTCATTAATCCGCTGGGTTCAGGCAGTGTCCGTGTTATCCCAACTAAATAACTTAGCATAATGTCTACAAATATGTCGTAATAATGTTGAGACAACCTTAGTTCTATATACGTCATCGGGTGATTTGTTTAGTGTTAATGTTGTTGGCTGGTTTCTAACGATTATAATTTGCCGTTTCCCTATTTCATAACTGTGAATTAACTGCAAATGCTAACTTGTGCAACAACCACAACTCTACTAACTACAAAATGCAAATCGGCCATAAAATATCCAAAGCCGTGTTAACCAGCTACATTTTGTATCTTTGCTAAAGA
Organism: Ciona savignyi; assembly: GCA_000149265.1. Taxonomy (NCBI): domain Eukaryota; kingdom Metazoa; phylum Chordata; class Ascidiacea; order Phlebobranchia; family Cionidae; genus Ciona; species Ciona savignyi. The sequence goes on from CH002607.1 coordinate 31,851, forward strand.
TATTTGAACAAAATATAACATACGAAACTGATTGCAGGTTCTCCAAGTCGCATTGCAGACAGTTTTGCTGCTTATTCCCAGCGGAACTGATTGGCTTGTTCTGTGTGTGTGTGACGTAACAAAGCATTGGTTCAGGAGAGGTCATCCAGCCAGGCTACCAAAACAGGAACTTTAAATGACATGACACTGTAAAATCAAACTACACTGTACAAATAAAGGATTGCAGCGCAACGAGATTGTGTGTGTACATGTTTAACCATTTTAAATCGCCGTGGTGCGGTGTAAATTTTTATTGAAAACGAACTAATTACACAAAAGTGTCTTTCTAGATCAGGGGTTCCCAAGCTTTTCTCAGGACGACCCCAAAGACAACTTTCAAGTGTCCAGTGCGACCCAAGGTCAATATATATTCCAATACTTGTCAGCCTACTGATAGCAAACTATCTTTGCTGCAAAGTACATACAAACAATTCAACTCTGCAAATCAACAACGTGTCATTCCATTATGAACAATCAAACAGTGATGTCACAATAAGCACCTACATTTTCGATAGCATAAGTACAGACTTAGTTAGAGTGATGCCTATAAGCCTGTTTTACAGTAAGCCATGGTACAAACTGCTAAATTTAACATGGTTTGTCAAATCTTAGATGTTTTGTACATCCATTATTACCATACCTCACTGACCCCACCGACCCCATGACCTGTTTGCGACCCCACCTACTTATCACTCCGACCCCATTTTGGGTCGCGACCCCTGGTTTGGGAACCCCTGTTCTAGATCATAAGGCTAAGCTACATATGTTACAAAGCGTTCAAATTTAATATATACTTCATGTTATGACGCAATAGACTAAGATAAATAAAACTGTTTTTCGGAACCATATTTCAGCCTTTTGTGTTTTCATAAAAAGATTGGTTTTAATGTCTTGTTTATGGATGCAAAACATCTCAAAACTTGTTTCGCAGATTTTTCCAGGAGTGTGTGGTGTCTCACCCAGACTTGGGAATTCGCCAAACGGCGGGAACTTTTAAATTATAATCTGCAACAGCAGCCTACAGGTCCTATAGTATAGGATATCAATGGTTCTGTGTAAACAAATCACTTTTGTGGGATTAACATGAAGCAGTTTTAATCGGTCTGCCAGCATGTAATCAGTAAGCACTAAAACCTTTTCTGCCATAAACTGTCAAAGTCTTAAATAAGACGACTTAATCGGTAGGCCAGGCTTTCACTAAGATAAACAGTCTTCATGACTAAGTCGCTGTAACGAACAAGTCTTTGATTCGTGCAAGAAAGCATGTTCGCACGTAAAGAACAAGTCAACACGAAACAAATAGAAAATCGTACGGCAAATCAAATGGGGGTAACTAGAAAAAAAAAACGAAAAAAATCTAGAAAAATATAGAACTGTTAAATTGCACTTTCCCAAGAAAAAATTAATGACCCGTTTACGCGAAGCGAGCGAAATTGACCACAAAAAACACAAGGTAATGATTGTGCAAAGAAGTAAAGTGAACTTTCCAAACAACAACAATAACAACAACGATATGACCCATGAAACTAGAAAAAGAAATTTCCAAAGTTTTCGGCTGCGGCGTCTACTATAAACCCGCCAGGTAAAATCCAGACCCAACGCATATTCATGCACCCAGGCGTGGCTATTACCTTGCGCTGTACCATAAAGAATTTGCGCTTTGAAATCTTTCAAGCGGTTAAACCGCCGAAAACGAGGAACTTTTCCTTTTTAAAGTCGCACCGGCACGGAGCAAGATTAAACGACTGCAGTTTGCTGTAAAGATGTGAGTTCAGCCAACTTCGCGTTAAAATATAGTCTCGTGCACGTGATCGGTAGGTACGTATCGCACGATTGCGTCATCTGCACTACAACCTTCGGCCGTTCCGACACTGATGACGTAAGAACCGGGCATTGTGTCGTCATAGACGAAGAAATGGAGTTGGTGGTACCCATGGAAGAGCACACAGTGGTGACCGACACAGATGTTCTGCTCTCGAGTCCCACTGATGACGTGCTCGTAGTAGGGGTGTATGACGTAGTTGTGCTCGTGACGTCACAATTGTTTGTTCTACAAATTTTTGACGGTGAAGAGTCTAAAAACTCCTTGGGTAAAGGTCGCTTTTTTCTCGGTAACGGACAGGAGGGTTTGGGACTGCTTGGGGCGTCGGGGACTTTGGGGGCTTCTTGGGTCCACGACACGTTCACAACGTCCACGTATTCGTCGGTTTCGGAGTCATGTGGTATGATTTCGTCACTGGAAACGACTTCGCAACACGAGGATACTTCCAACTCTTCGCACACAATGGGATCGCTATCGTCTGTTGGAATAATATGGGAGTCGATTAGATGTGAATGTATTTCTATACTACCCACGAACCAGAATAACAGGCGACCACGTGTGTATATTTCCTCTTTGATTACTATTTCCGTGTTTGCTTTACAGGTAGAACTGAACGGGAGAGTTTTGCGTATTGATTTAAATGTTGTTTTCAGAGCTCGTGTCTGTTTATCGCGTTTTTACGTTGGACGATGAGTGTACTGGGATAGCGCTATGAATATAATCGCAAATAAGCGGAAGTGAGTGATCACGCCACACTCGATGCTACTGCAAAACAGGAAGTAGCTGCAGAAGACAGGAAGTGTTCACTGAGCCACCGGTTCGCGCGCTTGCTGTTTTCGCGCCATATTATTCACGCTAAACGTCACGTGGTGCGTTAATTCCCTGAAAGAAATGTTTGCCGCGAGACCAATTCTTGTTTGAGCGGTAAATAGGTCCGGCGTTAAGGGATTACTTACCGGTTTAAAAATTAACGCCCTCATTAGCAATGATCTAAGCATCACGCCACTTTTCCTATACAAATATAGATCACAGGACGACCGTACAATATTGTTTTTGGCGAAAGGAAAAACGCGGCGGTTTTAAAGAGAACGTAGAGAAAGGTGGTTAGAGAAAATAGAGAAAACGACCATAGAGAAAGGTGTTTCGTCCTCTATGGCGTATTTGGATAAGATACAGTAAGTTTAGCTTTGAATAGAGCGGTTTTAAAGGCCTTGGTAAATATAGTCCATTCTTAACATTTATTAACACCGATTCTGTTCCACACACTATCATTGTGACGCAACCATGCCGTTTATTAACCTCCATTGTACCGTTCACGACCGTCGGGTGTATGATTAACGAGCCGCATTGAAAATAAAGTTACTGTGGAAACTAATAAACTAAAACCTCCCGTTCAATCACTGTAAAGCAATATACACTTTGAACCGCATAATCGTTCATGCTTTTACTGCTATTGGACTTTACACGAGGAAACTCATTCGCAATTACTCGTACTGTACAGGGCCTCTTGTGTGTCGCCCAGTCGATTGCCCTTTATTTAAAACGTGTATCTGCAATAAGCTGCAGTTGACAGCTGTTTCATGCACGTCATGAACTATATAATTAGCCAATTGTCGTTGCCTACCTTCTGTTGGGTGATCCAGACTCTGGTAGGACACCACGTGGTTGGTATTGATGGAAACCGCCATTGGCCGGGTCACTTGTGCGATTCTGGACACCATGACGTCAGAATTCGTCATGCACGACTGGAGCACAGTGGGTGAGGTTTGGGGGACCGATTTGATGTCGTCTTCCCTTAAGTAGAGCGATTCTGAAATGATGGTGTAAACGTTAGTGTCTTTAAAAGCGCATGTAGTTAGCTCCAGACATGACATGCGTGGGCCGCCTTTCTTTCAGCAGACGGTAATTGAAATGACATTATCTTGACAAGGGCAATTTACTACGTCCGACTCTTTTGCCATCGTGGCAACGTGCAGTTGCATCATCCCGCGCCGTCCTTTCGCGCCCTTTGTGACGTCACAAAGAGGAGATTGATTGAGGGAATTACTACGATTGTGCAGCAGCGGCGTCGCCTGGCATCTGCCGTTTTATTATCTTCGCGGCGGAGAGAACGACCGGCGACCTATTTTATATGAAGTAAACAAACCGACGAGCTATCGCCGCAGTCTCTGGTTAATTAGTGACCGGACTACGAGTGAAGAAATTTAAACACACTCGTAAAAACTCGTCAATGCAATACTGTAAACGTTTAATGCGCGATAGCAATCTACAGCGACCGCAATGACCTTTTGAGTCGGTTCTTGGAAAGCCTCATTACGGTGCAAATCGGCGAGATATTATCGGAAAAGTTCAACCCGATGCCAAGTCAGTGAAAAACTCGTCTTGACCGGACCGCAGACGTTTATATCTGGCGCGCATCACTCACGTTATCGCTGTGTGTACAAATAAACGCCGCTTTTTGCTTTCTTTATCGCTTGTTGTGACACCACAGACAACAGATAAGAGCTTTTTGTGAGGCTTAAATTTCGAACCAAATCGCGCCTTAGGCGAAGAGAGAAAGAGAAATCCACGCTCAAGTTCGATTTCACCATGGCGGTTGGGTTTAAATTATGGATGCTTGATGGTAAACAGCTCAGCCCTGAAGGAAAGAGGAAGACCTACTGCCAGAGAATAATAAACACACAGTCACATGATCCGCGCGCCGCACACACACGCAGCGCCGCGGGGGTTGTGTTCGCATGGTCGCACAACAATTCATCAACAGAGAACGGAATTTAAAGAGGAAAGGCCGAAAATAGCAAATTGCTGAGACGGCCCAATTCGCTAGTCATGCCCCGTAAAATAGTCTCAAATGAACCGGATTTTCCCCTGACTGCTTGGCCAGTGATCCGCAAAACACGTTAGAAGTTTTTTTTATACTGTAAACTGCGAGAAAATCCAATTACGTGGCAAAATTCCTGCGAATCGGTTCCTTTTACCGTTACACAACATGCCTTTAAAAGAGCGAATTAAATAGTACAAAAACAAAGTATTATGTCGCCTACTTTCCAATAACACGAAACATATGTGTGAATTAGCGCGGCAAGGGATATATATGCGTCAATGGTGCGTAGTTTATTTTACATCCTGTCATATTCTAGTGAAACCTACTCCTGTACAAGGCAAGAAACGGACAGGTCACTAACTGCGTACGTGATCAGTTGCTTGGCCGTCAGCCACCGAAACGAGAAACAAGCATACTAGTCATAGCGTTTCCTTTAATAACCCGGATTATTCATAGGAAATTGCGTCATGTCACTACCAATAACGAGTGTAGTCCGACAATACTGAACCGCAACTTTGTTTGCACATTTGCAGCAACCCACTGTGAAAATAACAGTAAGCAAAATCCCACCCTCGGACTTGCTGCCGTACACCGGAATAGACAAGTGCGGGGGGTGTTTAGCGCCTTTTTAACTGCGACAAATTTGTTTATTCGATACTGGTAATTATTTTTCAAGTCTATTAACACATTAAATAATTCAAATTGTACCGAATTTATTTATAATTGATAGTATAATGATACATTATGTTTATGTAGCCGACGTGTTTTAAATACTGTAATTTTGACATTTTAATTGCTTCTTTTTTAATTTATTCCTGCTATTTACTTGATTACTGGAACTAAGTATTAAAAAATATATTGTTTACCTTGAATACACCTTTCGTTGACTTCTTTCACAGTGCTATATTCGTATTCAGTTTCGTGGTCTTTTGAGTATTTCTCTGAGTGAATGTCCGTTAGGGTATTTGCTACAATTTGGTAGTCTTCATCTAAATATGCACATCGCACTTCTTGTAAAACGTGCGCTACAAGCAGGGCTTTGCGAAGGTCCATCGCACGGGATTTTCGACCGCCGCGCCCGGTCAAATCGGAACTGGCTCCCGATGTCATCTTATCCATAGAAATGTTTATTAAATGTTGTAATTCAGCGTCCATGTCTAATAACATTGTGCTAGTTTTATGTTTTCTATCTGTAGACAGAGAAACACATTAACAGGTAAGCAAGATGTAGAACAGTTTGTTATAGACTTCGCGCTCAGGCTTTAATAGTCGCATTTAAAACAAACATACTGACTGTTTCACTGGCGTACACATCCAAAATAGTAATATTCCATTTAAACGTACAGCCGTCTTAGGTCTACTGTAGCCTACTTGTTATACCTAAACTACAGGCTAAATCATTGACAGTGCTAGTCAAACTGACTGTTCTGAGATAATGCCAGTTTAATAAGCAGTGCCAGCGTTTCTTCTTAAAAGAGCTATTAACCGAGTTAAATCCGCTGTTTTTAACACCAGATTAAACTGTTTCCCATGACTAAATCGATCTGCCTTTCAGTAATATATGAATACTAGGACTTATGACCACGAGGCCACAAAAATGTGAACCATGTTTGCCTTTTTCCTTTATTTTGTTCGCTTTTTTCTCCCTCTTTCTCTTTGAGGAGACTACTATCGGCTTTATTAGCGCACAATCGATTCGACTCACGTAATCTCTTGTTTTGTTTCTTTCTTTCTCCCGCTGAATATTGATCTATGGAGCGGCTAATCCTCGCGCCGAAAGCCGTTCCAAGTCCATCACAAAGCCTACTGTTACGTCACCGAGAGTCTCTTAATGTTTATTTTCGAGCACTCGAACCCGAAGTACCATCTATCCTTTGAGTGCATTATTACGACATACAACGGGGGAAGTGCCCTGTTTCTTTTCAGCGAGACGAACAAAAGGAAACAACAAAGCGAATTGTGTGTGCGGCACCATGCGCGCTTTCTTTCAGCCGACTTTGTTTTGACTGAGAATTCCCCTTTGTTTTGAGGCCTTGTCTTCGACAAAGTTTGAATGAGTTCCATCTGTTAAACAACAACTGTTTCTTGTGCGACTTTCCATCACACAATTCCAATTTGTTCAACCGCCCAGCACGTCATCCGCGAAGTGCTGGAGAGTCGCATTATGCAATCTATCCTTCACTAAGGCAATTACTACTGAAGGTCGTTCTCGAAGCGCAGTGATGAAAATAACCAGACTCACGTAAACGAACTTTCACAATGACCTTCAATAACAGAGAACCGGTATGCTCGAAACCAGCAATTTTACCTTGAACGTTTAATTCACGAGATTACCAATTAGGAAATATACGACAAGAAAGATCCTTCTATCCGAAATTCAATTGAAGAGATAGGTAAATTTCCGTGCCCAAAATACCAGCTCTAAATTATTCATAATCTCAAAGGAAAAAAGGTTCAAAAGCGACCAAGAGGCCTCAGTATTGTTATGCTGATCTAAACCTATATCGTCTAAAAGCTGCCTGAACTAAGATTTGTGTGTGGATTAAATAAATGTGATATTTCATGACGTTCTATTCGTGGCTTGTTTGATCGACAGGCGCTAAATTTAGCTAATTAGCAATAAGTGCAAGCGTTGCTGTCTGGAGCCTACTCAGCACACGTATTCTCGGGTACTGGGCAACAGTCATTCCGCCGGCAATATATATAAACACACGCGCTTAGACTAGCGGACTTCCTGGAGTAACCAGTCATCAAACATTAATGACGTCATTCTGAACGACGTGGCTCTCTCGTGACTACAGCACCCACGTGACCACGCGGTTTCCTAATACACAGAGAACACAACACAAAAGAGAAGCAGCCGATTTCCTTTGTAGAATCGGGAGTGTTTTAATCCCCCGCCGCCGGATAAACGTTGCAGCAAACGCCGAAGCATCATCTGTCGAAAACGGTCGATTGCACAATGCTTCGCAGAAAAAGCATTGTAAGAGGGAAGCCCTCAATACAGATTGACACATCCCGGAATTAGTGGTGTCGCCTTTCGTCATTTCTCAGTTTAATAAACAAGATGGAAAAAACCATACGGCACTGGCTTATTATGTTGTAAAACGAGTGAATGCATGGTATAGTTGTTGAAGTATGGCAAATGCAACATTTATGGATAATATAAGTTACGAGCCATTAAAAGACCACCGAATTAGCATTAAAACTTGTTTGTGTACTTTCCTTTGCTATTTGAAAACATTTGTTTTATTTACGGGTTTAAACTCTTATTATTTACACACTAATTTATAAAATGTGGTTTTAGAAACAATCCGTGTGTAAAAAGAACGCCTCCTCCTTATTTAATTACTACCTCGTGTTTTCAGTAATAACTAGCGTTACAAGATTACATCTTTACTTTGTATACAAAGTATTACTGCTTGATATTTATCTCCGCCCTCAAGAATACTGTTGTGAGATTTGGATTATAAACGCAGGGTACTTAAAATAATATTCTTCAATCTGAAGTAGAAAAAGCGGTCCCTACTGCACCGATGAAGGTTATGTACCAAAGATACCGCGTGTACCATGACTTTGTTTTCGATGGAACGACTTGAAAAGCGGTCGCATGTGTTGCAATCGGGGTAACTAGAAATGCACACGACATACGCCTTGCGATATAAATCGTCCCGCCGGTTAGCTCATCAGTCAATTAGAACGCTAACGAAACTAAAGTTAGATCGAAAGTAAACTATATATTAGTTAGGTCATTATTTAAGGCACTTACCGGGCGTCACATATCTCGAGTAGATTGATTGGTTAAATAAAAACAGAATACTAAATTGTATACAACACAATGTCATATCCCCTTGTAACCCGACAGTGGCCGCGAGGTAGCCTGTTAACTGCTTCAACAGCATTTCCCTTTTCACAGGAATGAACAAGTTTCCATCCTAGTTATAACCAGTGGGAGCAAGAACCGCCCTTTAAGCACCTTGATTGAGACCATTTCGCCCGATTGTGAAATAGCCAACAAACTATTGTGGTAAAACAGAGTTCATTAAAATAAAAAATCGTTAAATTTGTTATTGGTGTAAATATTGGTCAGCCCAGGTAATTTTCAGACAGTGCGCTGAGGTTAACCCACATCACAAAGCCAGCTGTATCTGACAGAACCAAACAAGACCGCACAATAAGAAGGATTTGATTGATCGAACTATGTACATTTCTTCTAAAAAATAGCAACTAAAATAATTATTTTGAATAAAAAACGTAGTTAAAATGCCAGGTGTGTGGAAACGAAATGGATTGTACAGTTTCGCGACTTAATCAGCTGTATTGACCGGAGCCACCTGCAAACAGCAGTTCGAGCCGGTAATAGATGTGCTAGGTCGGTATTGCATAATTTTCCTACCGGCATTTCTTTATATTGCGATTTTGTTTTCTCCTAGTAAACATACAGTCACATCTCCAGTCAAAAGGACAAACGTCCAACGTAATTCTTCGGTTTTTATTTATCAATGTGAACTATACATATCCATTATCCATGTCTCCAGTAAGTTAAGAAGTATGGTAAAGTCAAGTACAAAATTATTTCAAAACAACCGACTACAATGGACGTAATAATATGTTTTGTTCGGTCGAGAATTCCACTGTGATGTCACATGAAGCAGCACTCATGTTACCGTTTGGTACAGCAGCAGCCTCGCCCTATAAATCATGCCTTGTGCTTTCGCTGAGCAGTAATTTGAAGTCTGCTGAGAGTGGAAAGTCGGAAAGGCCGCAAATTAGTGGTGGTAACACGGCGTAACTGCTCGACATCCCTTCTCACGGATAAGACGGATCATAATTAAGTTCAATTGTCGCCTCTTTAAATATCTTTGTGGGTTGTCGATTAATTTTGGAGACCGCTTCCTTTTGACGGACCTGCCAAAACAAGTGTGATATTTCACTACTGTATTCCGTACCGATACCAGTAGTCATTATAAACACTTAGCAAAATATAGTGTACTGCCGCCAGCAAAACATCATTTTTCGAAATTAGCTTAACGACAAACCTCAAAATGCGAGCGGTAAGGCTACATTTAAGTAAAAATACCGGAAAAGGGCAAGAGCAATTTGTGAGTGGTGGTGGTTAAATGTACGCTTTGGGCGGTACAGTCTTTATTTGACAGATTTAGCATTGGATGATTAAATTTTCCACAGGAGCATAAACTTGGAAAGTTTAAGCTTCATTTAATTCCCTTTCACGCTGGTAACCAAAGTACACACAAGGGCAACAGTCACCACCCTTTGGCCCGTTGCGCTGACTAAGCAACCGCAAGCTGAAACAGCCTATATTTTATTTAAACATGTATACGGTCCATTTACATATTTTAACACGAAAATTTGTTTTAAAACTTAAGGATTTACTTAATAGGTTACCTACCTGAACCAAACTTGTAGCGTATTTGGATTCAAATTGGGAACACCTTAATATAGATATGCTTCTTTCTGTACATAATACGTTTTAACAATGTCGTTCGTTCATTTCCCATAGTTGGCATATTAATCACGCCTCTCCCGTACATATTACAGTGCGTAGTGTAAATAGTCGGACAACTACTGATGATATGATTAAACATATACACGTGCTGGAATTACCACCGTTTATTTCTCCGCACGTTTATTACGAAGGGTCAATAGAGAATAGATGTGTTTACTGCTGTAGCCCAAACACAAGTTAAGCCTGGTGGCGATGGATTCACGGAAAAGTTTATCTCGTGTTTGTTGTACACAAAACAAACCATCAACTTACAGGCTCAATGCGAACTGTCATACCCACAGGCCTACACTCTATCTTGTATATACAGATGCCTGTATCTACAATTTCCAGGGATTTTTTACGCTTTGTTAATTTTTTCACCGATACTATCAAATTTGCGGTTTAAAAAGTGACAAGGACGGTATTTTCACTGGTATATTTAAACGGCATTTATGTTAAATCTGTGTTTTTAAAGTGTTATCTGATATATATCTGATAAGCAATGATGAAGTCATGATTTTAGGATAAAGCAAATATTTGTACCATGAGGTTATTGCCCTGGAGAATATACATATGCTGGAATGTTAATGTAACTTTAGATTGAAGTAATTTCAAGTTCTAAAATGCGGTATAGCGCCAAGGAATATTGGTATTAGGATCTTTAACTTTTACCCACATTGTTAAGGTTGTGGTATATGCTACAACCCTGGTATCAATCGCTCGCTTGTCAAACGGCCGTACACTTGCAACGTTTAATGTCATAACCCCTTATCTCCTTTAAAACTTGGCTTGTAGGCATTGCCAAATAGTTATCATTGTAAACTTATCGGAGAAAGGTATAAAAATTAACTTTGTAGAATACGAAACCGGGCTCAGTAAAAACACGAGAGGTCGGAACGCGCCTGAAGAGACTGGTGCCCAAAAACGTTAAATGTCATCATTCTACACTGAACAGGATGTAAGGTTGTGGTTTCAAAATTTCGAAGGCGGTAAGCCTAAGATATTACCCACAAATTAGTGGCATTCCACTATTCTATTTAAATGTTTTAATTCAATGCTTCTTATATACTTTAGCCATGAAAAGCTTTTTGTACCACAAGTTTTCAAAATTGCTTTAGAGGCACAATTTATACCAAATACCATCAGCGGCTTATTACACACAAAGAGAAATAGATTGTAAATAGCTAAGTTTCTTATTAAAACTTTACCAAGGCCTATAAAACTTTTGTAGGAGTTTATTATGCAAATATGGATGTTTTACTGTTGTTTTCACACGCTTCGTTTCAATGGCCCAGTTAACTTTGTGTTTTCAAACACAATATAGATCCGTTTTAAATATTCATTCAGACAGGCTGTTGTCTGTATCTGTTTACCATGGCTAGTGTAATAGATGGTGTGACTGTTTGTAAGGCGATATAGCGCACGTAAAATGACACAATTGTGGTTACGAAGTGTTTGGTCTCTTTTTGTACAAACCTAAAGGGCAATTTAATATCAAACAAAGGGGTTTCCATTTCACCGCAATTAGCGGTAAGTGTTGCTGGGAAACAGTGATTCCAGATATATTTACCGCAAAGATTAAAAGATTGGGCGACATTTGAATTTGGGCGACGTTTGAGTATTCCAGGAATTTAAACATCTTATGTAAAAGAGATGACATTTTGGAGAGATACGATAAAAAACCTATTACCGGTTCGTAATGTCAAGTTGTTTTCAAGTCGTGAAGATTTCACCGTGCTAAGCTTTAACCCAAAATGTGCTCGTCACTATGACCGTTTGCCTTTAGAGAAATTTCTATATGGTTCGGTCGTGGTAACTATTCGGCAGTAATATTCTTTGAACATTTTTTAGGTTACAACCCATTGTATAGGAAAACGGTGGGTATTCACGACCAATAACCGATTAATTGGACCCAACAAACGCCACCAAACGTTATTGAGTTCACAAAAAGGTCTTGCAAGGAGACGTGAAAATTTAAGATTATTTTGACAGACGGTCGTATAGATATGTACAGTCACGTGACTGGTATTACGTCACATGACGCATGTATTCAAAAGAGAAAGTTATCACGAATGTGGGTTAAAAATAACAGCGGCGTCGCTTAAATACGGCGAGAAAAAATCCACAACTCTCGGAGCCGGTGAGTCAACCGCGTTTACATCATTGTCACACATCTATATTTCATAGATGTCTTTTGTTTATCGAGGCCATCGACGCGTTGGTGGTTCTACGGGGTCTTATCATCAAGTGTGTTTACAACCATGTGATTGTGACGTGAGCCAACGAGTCAACACCGGCATTATGTGGTGACAAAGGCGGTTCACCTTCTTCGCGTACTGGAGCGCTCGGGCGGGCCGGAAAGGCATCAAATAAAAGGTGTTAACTTACACGGCGTGTATTAAATTCCCATCGTTCGGCACACCGAGAAATGAAATGGAGCCGGTAACAAGATACCAAAATCGTTTTCATCCATTTTGCCGACCACGCCGACGGAACACGTGTCAATAAATTACGTAGGCGGCCGGTTTCGAAGAGCTCATTACAATCCAATTATATTGGAGGCTTAATCTGCCCCGACTTTGCGCTTAACAATGTAAATAAATAAATAAATAGCTTATATTTTAATAATTTATTAATGGTTGTGAATAATAGAATAGTTTTTCTTGGCGACATAATCACCCACTGTGTTCAAAGCCGGAACTCCGATGAACCCTTTACTGTTTTTTTATTATTGTGCTAAGTTTCGATCTCGTGATGGTCTTGTTACAAAGACTGTTTTTGTATAGATGTCGGTATATGTACCGGTCGCGTGAACCATTCGGCCACATGACTGCCAAACTATTTTACTGTATGCACAGATGATTTAATAGAACGACTCTCTTACGCCTTCTGACGGACATTATAAGTAATGTTGTTTATTACTGTTTGCGTGACAACGCGCGTTATGATAAGCACAATTGTTGGGGTACTTCACTCTGTTAGCCGAACAGTTGTATTTATTACAATATTCTTTATATGATGGAGACATTACTATCAATTGGTTCAACCCATTAGCAAACTTAATTTAAACCACGAGCCCTAAACATTTTGCCCAAGACCAGGCCTGCTAACGTACAAAACACAACAGGTTGTCTTATTGTAGATTTCTAAGCAATGGTGCGTCATAATAGTGTTTTGGACAACATAAATGTTCAGTCGGTCCCACCCAACGTACATAACAACCTTGTGCCAGGAGTCGGCCATCATAGTTGGTCCAACATAAACAAACAGTAACTCTATCGGGCTTTATCAGACGAGAAATTGTCAAATACCGCGTTGCCGCAGCTATTGTAGTGTTTTTATAATAATGGAAAGGTTGATAATTCATTGAACCCTTTTTACCTACGCATGTCTTATGATAAAAAGGTTTCTTTTCTGTACCAGGAAGACCTTAAGTGTTTTATTTCGGATACAGTTTCGAAGCCATTGGGGGCACTTTTCCAAGACTTTTCTTTAAGGATGCAAGTCGGTATTATGCTTCGGTCGCTAAAAAAATTCGGGTTTTTGCCGAAAAAGATAAACGATTATCTTTCGACTAGTTTCGAACCATTAACCTAAACTCCAGACATCCGACGTTAACTCCATAAATCTTTCAATGTCCATTTTCACAATTCAAGCAGATTATATCGACTAATAATTAAAACGCAACACGCTAAAAATGTTTATTTTTTATTTTTTTATGGATAACGTTCAATAATATTCACGAAACAGGTTTAATGACAGGTCCACAGTCCAACTTTCCACGTATCACCCGATAATGAACTCCGATCAAATCTTGTCTTTTCCCACCTCTTACTAAAACCACATTGTGTTGCTGTGACAGAAAATACATCGGGATCAGAAAAAAATAATGTATCAGAAAAATTTAATTGGACATGACTAGGGCTGCGAATTAACGGTTAATTTGAAAAACGGTAAACTGATGTAACAATAATTTTTCTTTAGGCTACTGTCAAATCGGCACCGTTTTTGGCAAAGAAAGTTCTACGTCGGGCAGCCGTTCGTGGATACATAGCGTTCGCCGAGGTTGCCCTTTGTCCTGCCGCGCGGATTAGCTGATTACATATAAGAAACTTCGCGCGAATCCAAGATCACGTGTATTTACCGCGATTGTGATTATTCCTACCGATGGTTCGAACTATTTTACTCGAAAAAAAAAATTAATTTGCTAAGACTAAAAAAACAAGGATTTGCTCAAAAAGTATATTTACAACGACGTGCATATCCCGTTCGAATAATTACGGAGAAATGCGTAATAACGTAATTGCGTTTTGACGTCCGTAACGCAATTCCGATGTCCGTAATTACATAACTGAACGTAATTTCGTAACTACGCCTAGCTCTATGCATAGCATTGAAGCAAACTACAGTTGCCAGACAGGTATTTCACGTCAGAAAAGCGTGCGTTTTACCAACCAACGAACAGATAAGAGTTTAATAAAAAAATGTTAAAAACGGTTAAACGGTTAAAATTTGACGTGACGGTTGACCATAAAAACGGTTAAACGTGGTTAACCGTTTAATATTTCGCACCCCTAGACATGACATGATATTCATGTTTTATACCTGTGAATAAGAAAACCCAAAGAGCCTTATCACATGGGCAATCGGCAGATTACCTCTCGCGCACCATCAGGTTACCGGAGCTATTGGAATGCGTTGTAAAAGAGTATGATTGAAACGTTTTAGTTCAACTTATTAAACCATTGCTCTAGACATCCTTCCTCCAAGAGAATACTCTTGTTATAATGGAAAGATGTTAATTTCCATACCCGCTTTTAGTACAAGCCGTCATCCAGAAAAATATTGTATAAAGTAATAATTCCTGCATTCTGATAATGATCATTTCTACTACTATATAACATTCTTTGCGTCACTTTGTTCTTATATACCAATATATTTCCCTGTATAATCACTTTACTATAACTAATTACCTTAATAGGCCTAACAAGAATACAGAACAATGAATGAATTGGCTGTGTAATTAATGAAAAAAATTAACCAACCTGAAGATTATGTCCCTCTCCAGGTATATACGCTGTCACTTCTTTCCCGTTACTTAATCGAAGCTTGCAACATCGGCGATTTGCGCTGTTGGGCTTCTTTGGCTTTTTAACCATTAACTGCGGAAAGTTATTTTTTATTTCATTATTCGGACTCCGGAAATCTTAAATGGCTGATTAAAATGTGATAGGATATTCATGTTTATCCCTGTAAATGGAAAACAAACAAGGGGAAGGGGGTTAACACACGGCAATCGTCAGAACACCTCGCGTCCACCGTCGGGTTGCGGTAGCTATTGCAGTGTGTTGTGTATAATTGAGACGTTGGTTAAATTTGGTAGAACCCATCATTCCATTAGGTATAGGCAATGTCAGTTGTGCTTTGCCAAGGACACAATCGATTAGCTTGTGACCAGTTTTAAAGGTGCAGCCCTTCGTCTAAGAGGTACAAACTTATCCACCAAGCTAACCAATCGGACTTGGAACTTATAGCGATGATTATAAATGGATAATTATCCCGTACTTAGCGCTTCGAACCGTCAGCTAAAAGGTTGTGTGATCGAAAGCAGTCACTAGCTAGTCAGTTGTACCGTTGGGCAAGGCACTGTGCAAAGATTCTCTCTACCCAGTACATTAATGGGTTGTACAAAAACTGTAGCAATATCTGAAACAACACACTGAAATAGCTCAAATAACACGATGTTGCAACATGGCGAGAGAAAAGTTTATTGTTTTTATACCACACAGTTATGCCGTATCCCATCTACAACAATGAATCTGGCTTATGATTCTGAGTCAAACTACAAACCCTTTGTGTTTGATTTAATGGTTTAGTGGTAGAACGTCAGCCGAAAGGTTGTGTGATCAAAGCCATACACAAGCTTAATTTGAGTGTTCCTGACTTAAGAGGATGGTGTTTTTACCAAGTGAATTAAACAAGTTAAACAAAAACAGTAACAAGGTATCCATCTTATATAACACACTATTATCTTTATCTGACATATTAGTAAGACACTTTACGGATATAACCTGAAGGCTGAACCCAGTTTATTAATAGGTTCTAATAAAGTAAAGGAATATAACACACTGCAATAGCTTTGGTAACCCGACGGTGGGCAGGAGATGATCTATTTATTAAAACCATTGGTTTTCCTTTTTAAGGGATAAACATGAATATCCTCCACTTCCTTTTATCACTTATAACCAAATCTGATTGCATGTGTAACAATGCATTTTCCCAAATCAAGAGAATAAACACGAGTATGCCTTCCACCTTAAGCACCACTCCTTTCATTTGAGGTTTGCCGTCCATCTTAGATTTTCTTTTTGGCTTCAAGTAATATTTCCCATCTCCATATTTCATCATGCGCTGGTCGAGTTCTTCAAATGTGAGCATTCTATGTACCTGTGGAATAACATAGTACTATCAGTCGGTTGTATTTAAATACTGGTACTAGGATGGTTGAGATTTAAATTGACAGTACTGTCGCATTATTTTCAATACTTCCAATCTCATTACTCATTCCAATTTAACAACATACCGGTATAAGCCATAATACAAGGTGAGAATGGTATCAAAAGTTGGGCTGTTTTAATAAGTAACCCGGTATGAGAGGAGAGAGGTGGTGCTGTTTAAATAAAAAATCCAGTATGATAAGTTGGGCAGTTTTAATGAGAAATCTGTACATGCCTAATGTTAAAGACAGGTGCAGTGTGCAAACAAAAATGCCTATGAACCATAAACCACCATTCTTTATAAACAAAAAGATAAAAAGTGTATTTTTACAAAGAAATACAAGATTCCACTTCCACAAGATTGTTCTGGCTAGTTCAATGTTCTTATACCGGGTTTGTAGTATGTGGCCCCTTTAGGTTTCCTAATGCATGGATTCAACACACTTACCAAAAAAAAGAATGTTGGAATTTACTTACTCGCTTTTTCATAGCAAAATTTTGGCACATCGTGCTTAGATTGCGCAAAGGTTGATTATACCATGTGGAGTTAAAATGGCCTCTCATAATATTTGAATCAAAACTTCTAGGTAACACCGAAGTAATGGTAGACATCGTCTTTCCAGTATTCATATTTGGGGTAAATATTTGATTGGATAACTTGCAGAATGTTCTGAGAAGTGACGACATATTTCTTTCTTTATTAGCAGTACATCCAGGTATGTCAAAGGTCACTTCATAAATAATCAGAGTACCAAAAGTTCCTGTTGGTAATTTCCGGTCCTTTAAGGTTGAAATCACCAACGCCAAGGAAAATGTGTAGCCTTACTGATACGGCAAAGTTTTTATAAACACTCTTTGTATCCTAATCTAATAATGATAACCTATCGTTTGCGGCAAAATAAAATTTATAATTTCTTTCACAATATTAAATATTCATTAATTGAAAAGTTACAAAAAAATAACCTAAATAAAGTAACCTAATGACCAATTTTAGAAATGGTTGTAACATGGAAAGAGACGCGTAGAAAAACTAATCACTAAAATAAAGATTTTTTAGAGGCACCCTTTAATTGTAGGTTGTGCCGGTGGAATGGACGAAATAAAAATTGAATTGGTCAGGGTTAAATTCCGCTTTGTCTCTTTATCAAACTACACTCGAGCATATCTAGATCATCAGAAATGCTATCATTTAAGCTTTATTTAAACCCAATTGCACAAATACTCATGACTGAAAACCTCACATTGAAAAAACTGTCAAGACGGCTTCGGTAGTTCCCCTATTTCGGTTCACATTTTGTTCATATGAACATAGGTATTTTATATTTTTAAAGAATTTTTTGGGTAAGTGTTTTTTTTCATTTTTGTAGTACTTTATACCTTTTGGGTACAAGATAACAAGTATTTTTCCACCTAGTAGGTGAGCTTACCGCAATAGCTCCTCTGGAAGCCAGACGGTGCGCGAGCGGTAATCGAACGGTTGCCCGTGTTTTAACATGATGGTTTTGCCATTCGCGAGGCTATCCATGAATATCCTATTTTATTTGGGTGTGCTGTAATTGCAAATTTTACGTATGGCAACCAAATGTAAAAGTTTTAATCCGATAAACCCCTTTGTACGAAATTGTACGGAAAAAATCATGTCAAGCGTTTGACGAAAAAAGTTTCTTGTGTTTGAAGAGACCCTAAGAAAATTGAAGTGAAAATATAACTCTCTAAAGTATTGACTTATGTAAATGAAACTAGAGTGTTAGAGGAGTTTCATATCGTACCCACGACAATTTAATCTAATTGAGTAATGAAACCGGAGGTTGGCAGTTAATGACTGATTCTGCGGTACAGCTCTATCAACTTCAATATCGGGAATAAAACGGCAGTAGTCATTATAATGCGGGACATCCTTACTCATAACAACACTTGCGTGTCGTCGCGTAACTGGAGCTATTACAGCAAGTTATATATAAAGAAACTGTTTACAGATTTAGTAGAATTTCTTAATTCACTAGGTTCAGGCGACTTCTGCTAAGTGCTTCAACCAATGACACTACCAACAAAGTTTTCAATCCAATAAATTTTAGGCTGAAAAACTAACCGACTTACTTGACCACAGACAAAATAATCAGATTTCCTAACAATCAATGTAAATTGTGTTTAATAATTACAAGCAAAGACCAGAAATCCAGGAGAACAATTTGATAGAAAATGAAATATTTTTCACATGGGATGTATAGTGGGCCGCATATTATGAACCAACACTAGTCATTGAACAGTGGCGTTTTTGGTCTCACTTTCGTCACATATTAAAACTTGCAAACAGAACAGACAACTGCACAGTAAATAGACTTCATTTATATCAATCAAATTCAGCGCAGGAATTCTCACATTTTAGTCACGACCACAATTTCGAACAGCATTAAGGCACAGTGACACAGGCATTCAAATCAAGCACAACTTCAAATGCAATTTTCAACAATACACGCACAAATTAGTTGGCCAACTGGACTGACGACGATAGTTGGGCGAAAATTTGGAACATTTCAACGCTTTGAACTTCGCGGCGTGCGTCACGTTTGAAGTGACATCACAGGCAACCACACTACACGCATTTGTTCATAACACAATGCACATTCATACGGGTGGGTGTCGGCGGTGGCGGCTTCATCGGGCTTGACATCTGAAAAGAACACAAATTTGTTCAGAAACATTCAAACTTAAAAATCTGTGGGATTTCGGTATCCTTTCAATTGAAGATTCCGTTTTTATCCTCATAAATAAAAAATGCAGATGAGTTAGCAAATCACTTATTAAATAAATTAGGGAGCGATCTTACACCATAGTCTGACCTCATGCCCATTGTTGTGTTACTATTGTAGCATGTTGTGTATGGTTAAGACGTTTTATATCTCATTGCTTTACTAGATAGCATTAACCTTTGCGTTTTAAGGTAAGGCTAGTTTTTTTTAAACTAATGTCAAGTCGACATTGGGTTCAACACCTAAATTGATGAACGTTAAAATTTTGCAAATTCTGTTCGTCTTTAAAGGTGGCTAACATTATTCTAAAAAACGAACCAAGTTTCTATGGTTTAAATTGAAAAATAAGCTTGGATTTCTTGCATGAAAATTCGTTCATCGCATGCGAAATTCATTGTTTTATGAGAGATTAGTCTGCAACTTTCGGCGGAACGGTTGCAGAGTCAAAACTGGTCGCTAGCTAGTTGGTTGTATCTTTGAGCAATGCAATTAACGGACATTGCCTAAATCAAGTAGAATAATGGGTTCTACTAAATTCTAAATTACAGAAATGTCTAAATAATACACAAAACACTGAAATAGCTAACCCAATGGTGGGCACGAGGTGATATGACGATTACCCATGTGATAACAGACCTTGCGTTTTCCTATCGCAGTGAAATGATTTAAATTAAAAATCAAGTATTATGTTAAATAAAAGAGATGATGCACTTTTGTACACCTGCAAACAGAGTTCATGCTTCTACCAATAAAATACCAATTTGACCCACATTTCAGGCTTTGTTCTTCAGTTTTCGAATCTCTTTAGTTCCCCAAATTGCGAGGCTTCTCGTTTTACTCGTTTTAGATCGGCGGCCTTCGGTAAGCAACTCGGCAATCGCAGTTTTGCTGTCAATCAGCTTTATCAGCTGGGGACCAGACGTGGGACCAAACGCGATGCAGAGATCTCTGTGCGGAAAAATGAAAAAAAAAATTTTTTTTTGTTTCAGTCAATATGGGTTGTTCATAATTCAAAGAGCTTCACTAATCTGCGGGACAGCGGCGTGGGACAGAAATCTATATCATGAGCGAGGCGGGGTAAGGATATATGATAAAGCCTTACCCCACCCCACTCATGCCCCCACTTTCCACTGCTCTGTTGTTTCGCAAAAGAATGTGTTGTTCCACCTATTTATCCAGCAGATTAGTAAAGCCCACACTGTCACCAAAAAAAACTACAACTACATAAGAAAAGCATGAGGGGAATACCCGAGAAGTCCGGAAGACGCGGCGACGGTTCCCTCTGAATGATCCTCGTCCTTCGCGATGATCTCGATGAATGAGAGGACGAACATGATGTGGTGGTCGCTCACCAACATCACATCTTCTGTGGGTGGATCGATTGGTGAGGTGGGGGGGTTATGGGTGGATCGATTGGTGAGGTGGGGGGGTTATGGGTTGATCGATTGGTGAGGTGGGGAAT
>CH002607.1:52850-63255 GCA_000149265.1 Ciona savignyi
CTATCCCAGTTATAGGGTTTATCAGCATTAATGAAAACTTAAGGAGCATGGGTATTCGTCACATATTATTTTGCGACCACCGTTAACCGGAGCTATGTGGTGTTGTGTATATTTAAAAGTTTCTGTAGGTTTGGTAAAACCCATTTATCCACTCGAAAACTATTCGGCTAACTAACCAAGTTGACCAGTTACAACAACACATAATGCTATGCCCGCTGGCACGCTGTCAAGAGCTATTGCAGTGTTGTGTGTTTGAAATAGCTTTAGTTTTTAAGAATCGATTTAAATCACGACGGAACATCTACTTAATGCATTGCTCTGGTATGTTTTAGTGCTCCGCAAGCCACAAGACAATGCTAAATGTGGCGAAGGAAAATAATATTCTTTTACACATATTTTACCAAACAAAAGTGATTCAAGTTTTTTTTCATATTTGAACATCAGGCTATCATACACTTGGCTAGTATAATATATGTATATAGCTTGACAGAAAACCTCTTATTGTACAATTTTGATTGCAATGCCAAATTAAGTAAGTTTCTAAATGTGCCCCGAATAAAAAAAGGTTGCAGACCACTTTAGACGGCTTTAAGTGCACAAGCGTGTGGTTCAATGGCCACTAAACACCCTACACCAACAATCACAATGCACCCGAGCAATCGCTACGACAACTCACGGCTGATTTCCTTCTCATTGTCTCCTTTCAATCCTTGTATTATCCCGGTGTAAGCCTCCAAGCAGCTTTCCCTCAGCTCATTCAAGTAATCCACCATGTCGTAATCCGTCTTTGTACAACATAATATTGGATGTTTAGTATTGGAACGAATTAAGTTGTGTTTAAGAATGAGAATTGAATATTGAATGTTTTAATATTGGATTGAATTGAGTTATTTTTCGAAGTAAACACTGAGTTAATTTGCTTAATCCAAGCTATATAGCTTGGTGTGTTGGTGCATTGCCTTTTAGCAGAAAGGTTGTTGCATCGAAACCAACCACTAGATAGTCGGTGATATACTTAGCTGACATTTTCCGAACTCAGTAGAATAATTAGTTGAATTCAAACTATAGCAATTACTACAGAGTGTTCAACAATACATAATTTAACTCCAGTATATTAATGGTGGGTGTGAGGCTATAAGAGGTCTCTGATGTTTGCCTGGTGATGTATGTGACAATCTGATGTTTGCTGATGTGATAACATCTCACTCATATTTACCAAACCGTATGAAGAAACATGAATATCTTATATTCTTTAAAAATTAAGCAAAAACTTCCTTAACATAACCGCTTAACATAGAATAATTACAACAACTAAACACAGGTACTATGGAGATTAACAAGCAACAAAACAGAAGTTTTTGCACTTGCAGCACCAGACCTCATGGACTACAACATTTGGTGAAAGACAATTTAAATGAAGACGGGCACAGAGAGAAACAATGGACTCTCACCTTGTCCACCTGTGCGCTCGCGGCTTGTTGTAACGTCTGCAACACCACTGGTAGATACGTCTTGAAGTCGCCTCCAACTGCAAGCGCGATGTCCCCGAACACCGAGAGAATGTGGGGCTTCACGCTACGATGCACACCCGCGTCCGACAAGTTTGTCAGTAGGATGTTCATCAGCTCGTCGCAGTAGGGGAGTACGGCGCGGTTGACGGCACGGCAAATGTCACCCACTACTCCTACCGCAGCGATGCAAACCTGGGATCGGTGGTTAGGAGTGAGACAAGATTGTTGGAACGAAACTATTCATTGACTAATCATGTGGTTGGGCAAGGCACTTGGCGCACATCGCCTGAACACAGTGATTAAAAGGCCCAAACCAGGGATTCTTAAACTGGGGTCACAAACGCTTCATAAGGGGGGTGTGAGCGAGTGACATATTGATGAAAAGCACGAAGTAGATTTTGACATGTGTTGTCTTCAACCAAGCCTTGAATTAAACACTTAGCATCCCAATATTTGCATCCTTCACACTAAGCAGGATAATGGCAAAAAAAATTTGTTATATTTTTTGTGAAGATTTTTGAGGCTAGGTAAGGCATGAGCATGAATGACAAACGTCAACGGGCCTGACTAAAAAAGTTTAAGAACCGCTGGTCCAAACAAAGACAGCAGAATACTATATAACTCACAATAACCAAGATAACTTGTTCTGACAAATAAATATGTTATTAACCATCACCACAGTTGGTCAGATTTGATTAAAAACAGGCACCTCACAGCAAGCTAATTAAAATATTTACAAAAAACTGAGAAATAAGAAATAAATTGACCTGATATTCCGCTTTGTTCTGCAAGCCGATCACCAGGTATTCCTTGAACACATCCATGTACTTTAGGAACTCCATCCCAACCACTGGAATTAATATCATTTTAAGGCGAAAATATATTTGTTTCAAGGGTTGGGAGTTTGTTTAGAAACAAGGATAGGATGACTGGTTTATTAAATCGCTGTGTTTTTTTAATTTCTTTAAATTGTGTATCTCTGTGAAAGGGGTTATGAATAAGCTAAGTTGAAATTTCGAATTGGTAAATAATATCTGTCGGGATATTAAATTTCAAATCGGCATAAAAAGGTTTAGGTTTGTCCCTAATCCCAACTAGATACAACTAATGTCGGTTACAATCTTGTGGGGGCCGTTCTAGTCGCAATTTATAAGGCTTACTTCTGGTTAGGAGCTTGGAATAGACTACAAGGAGGGAAATATACATACTTAGGATACGATATGATATTCATGTTTAACCCCATGAATGGGAAAACCAAGGGGGTTAACACACGGGCAACCGTCAAATCAACTCGCGCCCATCGTCTGGTTACCAGAGCTATTGCAGTGTGTTGTATATGATAGATAAACACGTTCCTTAAATTTGGTAGAACCCATTAATCCGCTGGGTCCAGGTTATGTCCGTAGAGTGCTTTGCCCAAGGATACAACCAACTAGCTAGCGACCAGTTTCGAATCTGCAACCTTTCGATTAAAAGGCGACGCACTTAACCGCTAGACCAACGAGTCGGACTTGGTAGGGATCTAGCTCTAACGCAGATCCAAGCACCAATCTCAATCCTTTATACTAATGTAACCTATTCAAAAAGGCAACAGATACACAAACACAACATCACCTTCCACCACGGTTCCCACAGCCATCAATGCATCCTCCTGAACTCCCCCGGAACCACTTGACTTGAGCATTTGAATGAGCGATGCCATCACATTGTCTGATATGTCTGCGTTGGAAAGTTACAGGTCTAAATTTGTTTGGGAATATTAAATGAATAGAATCGTTTAATAGTGATGGACTCTCAGAAGTTATGGTTTTATTACTCGATTATGATCGGATATTTATGTTTATCCCGGTAAATTAGAAAACAGGTTTTTTTGTCAGATTACTTTACGTCTACCATTGGTTAAATAAAATAGAAGATAGAGTTAAGTATAATGAAAACAGTTGTTAACTGAATATCAGTGCTTGGAAAAACAGACATTTATGTTCAAATGTGGCCAGAAATGTAAAAAAAGTTGGTGCTATGCAACCATTTCCCAGCATTGCCGATGTGGTTATATATACTCTCACTTGCAATATGTTCCTCTTTGACTTTGCGAAGCACACTTTGCAGGGTGGCGCAGAGTAAGGATTGGAGGTCGTTATAGTGGGAGCGATCGCTTGTGGATTGTATGTGGGTCTGTTGGACATTCCATGTTAATAAACCTTTCATATAGAGGATGGGGTATTCGTGTTTATCACCGTTAATGGGAAAACCAAGGGGGTTAACACACAGGCAATCGTCAGATCACCTCGCGTCCACTGTCTAAATCTATTTGTCCGGTTAGTGCAGGGATGTCCAACCTTTTATTGTACTGGGCCGCATTGTCACTTAAAATAAATAAATGGGCCGCAGAATCTATTAAATTTCAATAAAAAGGGCAGGGTTCGAAATAATGGTTTTGAAATGATTTGCGAAATGTGCGGATAAGGAGCGCGCGAAAAAAAATTAGTAATGATAAATTGCCTTAAACGTCCAGAAAGATATTTATTTCATAGAGCAGACAGTACTGTTATTTAGTAGTAAAGTAATGATAAATTGCAATAAACGTAAATTCAAAAGGGGTGTGTCGCATCTCGTCAATCATAAATAAATGATTCGTGGTATATTAACGCATAATGGCGATTATTGCCTTGTGATAGCAATGCTTATTATGCGTCAATAATGCAAAGTAAAGCCAAGGTAAATAAATAATGTTATGTTAAAGGCAAACGATGTTATATTAACGTGTTGAGGATTTAATATTAAAAGTGCGCGAAATCAGTACCGGTGATTTATATTTTTGCGATTTTGTTAAATTTTGTATTTCGTGAACTTTAGAAAACGGTTTGGTAATAGCGATTCGCGATTCCTTAATTCCAACCCTGAATGGGTACATAAAGAAACAATTAAAAGCCATTAATTTCATCTTTGAAAAAAGGAACAAATAACACACATATAGAAAGAAACAATCTCTTATTTCTCCAATACAAAGTCAATGAGATAAGTTTTTGTCGTCCGTCGGTTTCTTTCTGCAGTTTTGATGTTTACTGCGTCCCTAAAAGCTGACTGATACATTTGAATTAGGCCAAGATTTAAAGTTCAAAATACTAATTGGAGTAAAAATGACTAGCGGGCCGCACAAAAATCTCAGGTGGGCCGCACTGCGGCCCGCGGGCCGCAGGTTGGACATCCCTGGGTTAGTGGGTCACAAGCGTGGGCTTTCAGCCAAGGGTTAAAGATTTGAAACTTGCCTCCAGCGAGTCGGTTATGTCCTTGGGCAAAGCACTTGACAGACATTGCATGAACTCACTGCAATTATGTGTTCTACCATATTAAAAAAAACGTTAAGTCATACACAACACACTGCAATAGCTTAGGTAACCAGACAGTAGGTGATCTGATTATTGCCTGTATGTTAACGCCCCTTGCGTTTTCCCATTCACGGGGATAACAACTGTAATAAACATTTTTTGTCAATAATCATATTCAATAAATTCTCATATAGTGATAGTTGAATAAATAAAAACACCACACCCTGGTTATATTTAATATTTATCACTTCCAGTCTCCCCTTGTATTTATGCCAATTGCTACTTTAATTTATTTCCTGAAGATAATTAGTTCCGCAACGCAGAGACCTTGCAATGTTGCAGGTGTATATTGGTTGTGATATTTCTATGATAATTAAAGATTTGACATTTTCACACCACAGTAATAGCTATACATCATTTCCATGCATGGCAGTGTAACAAGCTTAATTGGCAATAAACTCATTTGAATCTTGGCTAATAAAGACTATTATTTGGCAAACAGATGGCATTGTTGGTGAATAAGCGTTACAAACAGGACTAGCGAAAAGTAACAAACGGAGTATAGTTTAGTTCATTTTTCTCTCCTTCGTTAAAGTGATAAAAAATAAAATAAATACATGATGATAAAAGAAAACAGAAATATTACTTTTCAATACATGCACAGAGTAGAACAGTTTATTTCCTATGGATTATTATTCAGATATGGTAATGGGGGTTTAAAAAGTATTAAATATAATACATTCATAGCCACGTGTTTGAAAGAGTGGTAAGTATCACAGATTAGTCTGGTGGTTAAGTGGGTCGCTTTTCAGTCGAAGGGATGATGTGTGTTAAACCCCTTGGTTTTCCCATTTATGGGGACAAACATAAAAATATTATATTCGGAATCTATCCTGCCAACATAAGACATGGCATGAGCATATGTTCTTGGTTATTTATGCAGTTACATTGTGAAATTTGATGCAACTTTTTTAATAGTTGTTTATTCCTCAATAATGATATCTGATTAAAAATCCGTCAAAAATTAAACAAATTCGTTCTTTACAATTCACCTCCATCTGCAGAAGAGCTTGTATTCTGTCAAGAATGACTCTGGTGGTGTTTAGAACGACCTCGTAGCAATCTTTGGGACTGTTCTTGATCATTTCCATCACTGCTTCGTACGCTGCGTTTCGCAAGTTGTTCTGGTGGCCGTCCGCTCTGTCAAGACATTGTGACAATGCAGATTTATCTACGAGGATTGTGACAATGCAGATTTATCTACGGGGATTGTGACAATGCAGATTTATCTACGAGGATTGTGACAATGCAGATTTATCTATGGGGATTGTGACAATGCAGATTTATCTACGGGGATTGTGACAATGCAGATTTATCTACGGGGATTGTGACAATGCAGATTTATCTACGGGGATTGTGACAATGCAGATTTATCTACGGGGATTGTGACAATGCAGATTTATCTACGGGGATTGTGACAATGCAGATTTATCTACGGGGATTGTGACAATGCAGATTTATCTACGAGGATTGTGACAATGCAGATTTATCTACGAGGATTGTGACAATGCAGATATATCTACGGGGATTGTGACAATGCAGATTTATCTACGGGGATTGTGACAATGCAGATATATCTACGGGAATTGTGACAATGCAGATTTATCTACGGGGATTGTGACAATGCAGATTTATCTACGGGGATTGTGACAATGCAGATTTATCTACGGGGATTGTGACAATGCAGATTTATCTACGGGGATTGTGACAATGCAGATTTATCTACGGGGATTGTGACAATGCAGATTTATCTACGAGGATTGTGACAATGCAGATTTATCTATGGGGATTGTGACAATGCAGATTAAAACAAAGGGCGATAACACACAAACAATATGTGTGGGAATTCTTTATCTCCCTATCACCACTAAAGTTGTAATTAGTTAGCTACCGGTCAGTGGTTTGCAGCAGTTTCTCAACCACATTTGAATACACGCCGGACATGCTGTACGTCTCTGGGTCGTCGTCCGTAACTTCTGCTGCTTCATATGCTGACTCAGCAAGCGAGGAAAATGCCTGAAGGAAATGACTCAGCGTTTATTAAGGTTAGTGACAAAATGTTTTGAAGGATTTTGTGATTACATTGAGGGTGGCACCACTGTGTTATGTTTCAATATCTTATTTATTTTTTAACTGTTTATAATTTAAAAAATTAAATTTAATTTAATAAAACAAAAAGTGTCCTGAGGATGTATTGTCTGAAAAATGTTTATTGAGTAAGACATAATAAATTATGAAAGCGAACTGTAACTGAACTAAAAAAATGAATTTGCCACGGTGAATAGCTATGTAGGTTAGAACGTCGCCTTTTAGCCGAATGGTTGCGGATTTAAAACTGGTTGGTTTGTGTGCTATGGGCAATGCACTTAGCGACCATGCCCTTAAACCAGTGGATTATTGAGGAGTTAAACTAAAACCAGTAACACTGTCACTGTCTTAATACTGCCCAAATCACTCTTATAGCTTTGCAACCTGACTGTAAGCACTAGTTATCAGAGCAACTTATAATAACGTGGATGAATCATTTAATGCGATTCCCCACCCAGCAGTAATAAAACATCAATTGTGCTACACAGAAAACAGTCCAATATATAGGTCCCGGATATTGGATATTTAAAATCGCAAGATTTGGTCGGCAAACTACATTACACATATGAACGAACCCAACAAATATTGGAGGCGACACGAGGTTCGCTGTTCAAGCACGCCAGCATCGCGTTGAGCAGAGGCATCAGGTTGTCCTCCTTCAATGCAGCTTCCGGTATCAATTCGCATATCCTGTTGGACAATCGTCAGTCAGAAACGACAACCACCACTCCATGTGTAATATACAAATAGAAAAAACACCCCTATGTTATCGTATCTTGCTTTAAGACTGTTATTTATGGAGTCAGCATAATAATGTCTTGTACAATGGTTATAACAAAAAAGGGGAACAAGCAATTATACATACAAAAAAGTAAAACAAAAAAGGAAAAAACGCAATTATACATACAAAAAAGTAAAACAAAAAAGGGAAACACGCAATTATACATACAAAAAAGTAAAACAAAAAAGGGAAACACGCAATTATACATATAAGGAAGCCATCACCTCCCGATGGCCCACGCAGTTGTGTCTCGCACCACCACACTCTCATCATGCAGCAGGTTGATCAGAGTGGGCATACCCCCGTTCACAATCCCCCTCAGTTCCTGGGTGGACGGACCCTCCAGGATTGAACCTTGGAAGTTGAAAAGTAAGTTCAAACCCGCAAGTTAGAAATAAGTTAGGTAACCCAATCTGGGTGTTCTGTGATAGTATATTCAATAATAACATGTATGACCTCGCAGCTATAAATATTGTTACAATCTTAAAAAAAATATTGTTGCTTTCCACAAGGACATAATTTTACATACGGTAGGTAGACCTATGTCAGAACATTTAAGAAACTGTTTGCCAAGTTAAAATGATGGTATCCCCAAGATTTGTATACATTTTAAATCACCATATGTCGGTATTCAGATGAGTAGCCGGACTGTGTGTTTTAGTAGTCATTAAGCAGGGCTTGGTTAATAAATCGCAATAAGTTTAAATACGGAACCAAAGTTCTTAATGTTAAAATCAGCCTTATGACACTGCTTCGCATGTAGCAGCGTTGGGTAATTTAATAGGAGAACAGGTCCTAAAATCTGAAAATACAGTTGTTGATATTAGGAAAAAAGGAATACAGATGGGAACTTTTTTAACAAATACGGTTGTTAATATGAGGAATAGAAACATGAATGGGTGATTACCGAACGCCATGACAGCGGCATCTCGCATCCTCCAGTTTGGATGAAGAATCTTCTCCGTAACGAACGGAACAACCTGAAAATGGGATGGAGATTAAATGGAATACTTTGAATTAATTGAATATATGGTGGTGGGGATTAAAGTTACTTTGCATTGGTGGCATTTCGTGGATCATTCTTGCATTCTTAATCAACAAAGGGATTTAATTTTAACTATTTTATAAAAAGATTCAATACTAGAATTCTTAAAATAATGACATCGTACTATAATTTATTACGATGACGTATCAAGCTAGAACATGAACTAAACTTTTATGTTTTGCATAGAAATAGAATAAGAGAATGTTTACCTGTTAAGGGTTCTCTATTTATTCTTGCTTTTTATTTATTTTAGACACATTTTTCTCCTATATTTTCAGACACATTTTTAATATTTCTGACACATTTTTTTTAATGCTGCCAACAATGTTCTTGTTGGAATTCACAAGGTTTTAATTATTTTGAAGACCAACCATTGGCAAGACGCTGTCCTCACACAGTGTGGCCAACAACATGAGACAAACTCCGGCAGCTTTTGATGGATTCCAATCATCCTCATCATCAAGTTCTTCCTGTGTGTGAGTGGGGTTGAAGTTGTGTAAGTGGGGTGAATTTGTGTAAGTGGGGTGAATTTGTGTAAGTGGGGTGAATTTGTGTAAGTGGGGTGAATTTGTGTAAGTGGGGTGAATTTGTGTAAGTGGGGTGAATTTGTGTAAGTGGGGTGAATTTGTGTAAGTGGGTGAGTTGGGGTTGAATTCGGTTGGTGTCAGTGGGTGGGTGAGGTGAGGTGAGTGGATTAGTGGGGGTTAGGTTTTAATGAGTGGAAGGGGGAATTTATTATCAGAAGAGTGGGGAATTGTGTCAGTGGATATGGGATTCAACCCCATATTTAGAACCATGTTCTCAAAATCCGATTACACAACTCCAACGAGTATAATTGGTGGAAGGATCAATGTGTGAAAACAATGAATATCATCACAACAACAATATATTTCACCTGTTTTGCGAGGAGATGTGTGAGCAGAGGGATGAGGTATTGAAGAGCTCCCTTTGCGTAGAACCGACTGATGTTTTCAGGGGGTCTTCCTGCTTCGGATGCCTGCAAGGGTTCAGGTTATTTTGCTGGGTTGGGTTCTTTTTATAAGCAATCCATAAGCTTTATCCATATATGCTGAACATGAGGTTGGAATGGTAGATTGAAGATACTCATTCAGGGGGAAAATATTTAGACATAGAAATCTGTTGTGGTTATGTTAGCCTACAGAGTAATATGACCATTTTTTCAAAAACTTTGTATTTTAAATCTGTAAGATCATACTTTACGATCATACGTTAGATAAAGTTCAGCCTATAGTGAAAAAATAAATAAGTATTGACAGAAGTGTAAACGGATAAAATTAAAATTGTATTTTTCCGTCAGTGGTGGCCGTTTAAAACATGGCTTAACTGCTATATTCGGGAAAATTTTCAGTACAAAACAACGATTAATTTAAACTAGACACTTAAATTGATCTAAACGCAAATATGTTTGTGATTCATTATTGACTTGGTGTTTTAATGAAATTGTATTTTCATTGTTCAATGAATTTTAAAATAACCTATCATGGCTGGATTGTAAATATTGCACATATGATCTACTGAAGTAAGGAAAAAAAGTGGTAAAGCTTGGGTGCAACTGGTAAAGGCTACATGA
>CH002607.1:63355-79281 GCA_000149265.1 Ciona savignyi
CAAAACCTCGTCTTCTGGTGATTTCTTCGCCTCCACAGTGATCTGTGATGTCATAGAACCATGAATACTACTACGCAGTGATCTGTGATGTCATAGAGCCATAAATACTACTACATAGTGTTCTGTGATGTCATAGAGCAATGAATACTACTACACAGTGATCTGTGATGTCATAGAGCCAAATCAGTATCATATCTTTAGAGTCAAATGTGTTGTTTTACCAGGGATATTATTTTATTCACCAAGTAAATGTGGGGTGGCATCATACAAAATTACACTTATCACCACTGCTTTTTGCCGATTAAATCAGCATTTTGAGGATTTAAAGAGCAGCAAAACAAAATAGTACTGTCTATAATACAGACTATCTTATCGAAGTAGTCTATTACCCTATTTTTGCCATTAAACCGGATTGCAATTAAGTAATGTGTCGCCAACAAATTTTTTATTTACAATAACGAAAATTCAAAGTCGATGGTATGCACTCCTTACTTTCCACCCATACTTACAGCAAAAAGAGCTGGTCCCATGTATGGCTCCATGTACTTGTAATAAAGAGACATGATTTTCACCAAACACTGCAAGGCGACCACTTTGACCTGGAATTAAAATCTCAATCAATCAACCCTATCGACATAACCATTGCTCATAAACCTTTATTTTTTTGGAATTGTGGTGAATACCAGCAAAAAACAAGCACAAAACTAAACAAAGCACAAACCAACAAATACTCGTCTTAGACGTTTTACGGTATTTGTTGTGTTATATATATAGTTGTTCAATTAAGAATGGTGAAGCTGCATTAGTGTAAAAAATGGTTATTTTAACTGAAATATATATCTAAGTTGTACCACATTAGTCAATATGATTGATTGAAAGTTCATAAAAAAAAATCTTAATTTGCATAGCAAATCATGCATGATAGTGATTTACCTAGACAAATGTAAATTTGATTACAGGACTTGGTTGCAAAATTGAATATAGTTAATGTTAATTTTACCCTGGCATCATTTTCTTTTATCCTTGTATTGTAGATTATAGGTTCTATCAAATAAAGGAATGTGTGAATCATACGTAACACACTGAAAAAGCTCCGGTAACCCGATGGTGGGCGTGAGGCGATCCGAAGATTGCCCATGTGGTAACCCCCTTGTTTTTCCTATTTCTGGAATTATTATGGATATGTTTGTTCTAAGTGATATCTGTATATAGAACAATTAAGTCGGTTATTATTTTCATAAATGAATGTATTGTACCTTTGTATCTTCAACTTGCGTGGCCTCACAAATAACTTGCATTATAAAGTTTCGTTCAGACTGTAATAAAATAGTTTAAAAATCAAATATGTTAAGTAAAACAACGGTTAATTTCAGATGAAAGAATTCAAAAAATAATAAGTAGGGACATCTCTTACAGAATCAAGATTCTAATTAATAATAACTCCTTATTTTTTGGTTCTACTAATTTAAAATTAAGTATTTCTAGTTGTACAAAAGGAGTTTATGATAACTATTTTAAAATCAAATTATAAAAAGAAATAGTTGATTATAGTTAAATATTACAAATATTTTATCAAAAACGAATGTGTGCAACGTTATATTTTGCATTTAAATTGTAAAATCTGTTACTTCTTTCTCTTCAAGCACATGTCAGACTGATCCAAAACTATTGATTTTATAATAATACTAGAAACCAAAATGATTAGTAGAAGGACGTTTCTAACTACATGTTTGCAGCAGCAGCAGTATACAATGCCAAAATGCAAATAAAAACACAGCTTATATTTTTTTTAATACTTAATGTATGGGGTATGCATTTATATATATTTCTTTAAATTACAATATACAAAATTTAAAAATGTTCAAATATTTTACACTTACTGCTTTGTCAAAATTGGTCTTTGTAAACTCGAGTGTGTTAAGCATTGCATTTGTGGCTGCAAGTTTAACATGCAGGTTTGCCTCGTCTTTATGCATTCCTTGCACAATTGCTGTCAAGATCTTATCGGAATGGACCATCAGGTGTTCAGGTTCCTACAGGGGAACAAAGGAGAAACAACCCATTATTCAAAAATGGTTTACAATGGTCTGGTTTACTTACCAGGTTTAATTCTATACTTTTTTTTAATAACCTCTGAAAATTGCATAATTATTATGAATGATCATTTGAGCGTCGAAAGAAAAAGGGTAACTAACTAGATCTAGAACAGTGTTGCCTGCAGATAAGTGTGCACAAACTACTTGGCATCACTGCCTATCTCCACTATCAGATCGTAATTAAACACAGAGTTTACAAGGCACGTGTCATATGCTTGCGGTATAGATTTAACTCATGACAAAAATTATTGTTTGACCAAGTTTACAAGAACTTGTTTGGTGTGGGAGGTAAAAATATTGTTAAAACTATGGATATTTGGGTGGTTTATCCACTGCAGTAGTTGGATGATGAAAGAGGTAAACGGGTATGTTTAGCATAATGACAAACATGTTACAATATTAATGCTGGTGGGATTTTTGAGTGTGCTTTGAAAACAAACAAGAATCAGCTTAGTTATCACAGTGTGGGCGTTTATCCTTCCAGAAAAATATGTTTGGCATATTTTTCAGACTTTAAAATGTAGGAATTATCACAATATTTTCCCTGATGATGATTAACATGAAATTTGAATTGTTCAGAATAGAACTACTAATTGTACATTTAGCAAACCCCATCATTGCCCTGAACTCTTAGGTTATGTGTTTGTAAAAGCAAGCAGACAACTGTACATTACGGAATAGATAAATTGGAAATTTCCGTCATGTCCTTCATGAAATATTAATAAATTTATTACATTGCATGAGCTAATTTAGGTAGATTTTGACATCAAATATCTGTCCAACCGACACCAAACAGCCCAGAACATGGTAATTCTAGACAAACATGATTAATGATTTCTCGAAAAATAGTTGACAATACTGTGGTTCACTTATTATGTTTTATTCTATTTTTTAATAGGCTTTAATTTTGACTGAGAGTAATTATAGTTTGTGGTTCGGGATGTATTTTCCAGAACCAAGACAACAATGTCTTTAAAAAAACTATTGGCAATTATATTTTAATTCTAGCAATTCAGAGTTACCATAATATTTGGTGCAAAAGCAGAGAAACTGATGAATGTCCAAACACAATTTGCTTTTTTTAATTAATAAACTGTTGATTATGTATAAAAATTTTGATTATTATATCGGCACATAATATATATTTGCAATTCTGGTATTATTTCTGTCGCAGGTAATATAAAAACGTTTTACTATGCTCTGTAAGTATAACAAATATAGATTTAAAATTCTAGATTTTAAGTCATGAAATAATCCTAAATTATAACCTAAACAGATATAAACATACCAAACTGTGGTTGGCTCTTTTGGGCAAAGTCTGTTTATTGAAGCATTTAGTACAAACAAAATCTCAAAGTTTTTCTATAAAAGTTATAGATTATATATACAATCAACTAAGGTTGTGCATGTGAAACTGAGTTGAGCGTGTTTCCTGAGTGAAGAATGACACCGACATGGTCGATTATCATTTACAATCAACAATCATGGTCTTGGTAAGTCACCATGGACCTGTTTTCACTACATAAATTTTCGTAAACATTGGTCAGCGTTGCATGTTCAAAAACATAAACATTAGGGCTGTGGCAGCGTATCAGGTAATGGGTAATGAGTTAATCCGTTTTTGGTAGTACACCAAGCAAATAAAGAATTAGAATCGGCTAACTGATTCATATGAACTAGAATTGCACCTGCTGCAAAAACGATCTGGTCAAATATTACAATTATGATGCTATTGAAATAATAATACATTCTATTTCTGTTATTTTACTATTTTCTCTCGCTTCTAAGAAAGACAAATTTAAAAAAAAGTTAGGAACGTCAGTTTTTTTGTTGTTATTGTTATTTTGTTTCTTGCTGGTGTACGCATTGCACCAAAAGTGCCCAAAACCAGTTATATGGATGGTTAGAAAATGTGCAAGTTAATATCTTTAATATTTTAAAAATTTGAACTTACCATATCAGAGCAGATATAACCAATTGTCTCTAAAGCTGCTTCCTTAAGTTTTGGGCTCGCTTCCGAACTGGTCACGCTCATAACCAGCCTTGGAATCAAATCCTGCAAATATAAAAAACATTCAATATAGAAACTAACTCTCTCGCTCTCTAAAATATTTTATTATTAATCACTTTGGATCTAATAAATGAACATTAAATAGGAATTGTAGTATGTCAACTGAGTCATTTGATAAATCAATTCCACCTACTTATCTGGGCATCTTCAACATATTGGAAAAAACAAACTATAAAAGGTGTCATTAACACAGCCTACCTCCCACAGTCCGAGGGGGATTTCAGCACAAGCAATTCCCGCAATAACTTGAGCCGCTGACGACGGTCCAGTTTCTTCTGTACCCAATGATTGCAATACCTGTAAAAAAAGGATTGAATTCATAAAAGCAAAAGGTGGACTGGAAGGAAAATATCTAACTGGCCATGTTTCGGATAGAATATAAAGAATAAAACACAAAACTCTGGAAGGTATGTACGCAACTGACCAGGTCTCGGATAGTGTTTCTTGCTATCGCATCGAGGGAAAGCCATCGTTGCTGGTGCTGTTGCTTCACTGCGCTGTCTTTTGACGTCAGGTAGTTTTTTATCTGGAAAATATTGATATTTAGATTTCGATGCATTGCTAAATTTGTTTACGTAGCAATGTCAGTTTTCATCATTAAAAAGTTTTCTAACAAGTTTATTTCAATGATAGTTTTGTAAAATAAGAATATTTTTTGCAAATGTGTCTTTTTTACTATGATGGTCTGCGCAGCACTGTTACCATCTTTTTCAGCAAAGTTTCGATGGGTAATTAGATTGGATATTCACATCATATTCAAGTAGTGTGTGTCGAGATTTTAAAAGATTATGTGTTTTGTTTAGGAATAGTCCAGGCTAGGTGTAGCCAAGATTATTATTATAATGAACCATATGAACATATATAGCTTTTTTTATGCTGATAAATAGTTTAATCTTTGCTGTATAATCTAAAAACAAGTTGCCTATGACTGCCTGGTATAATACCATGTTGCAAATACACAGCTTAGATTTTAAGCTACCACACATTTTCGCCAGTTACATAGATATCCAGTTCTAAAATGGAGAACTATAGGATAAAATAGATTTGACATGATTAAGACATTTTTCCCTTTAAAATAAATAGATCCTATTTTCTTTGAAACAAACGTGTATTGGCGTTTAAAGTTAGACACAATTCTGCACATATGTAATAAATTACTGAAAAAAGTTTAGAATATTGTCAATCATGCTTTTAGGCATTTTGTGGGAACTATGCTCGGTGTTTGCTGCAAAACCGGTTCGCAGAGAATTATGCAGAGAAGTATTCAATCAAACTAGGTTAAAAAAGCATTAGGGGCATTCAATTATATTCTACACGAAAAAATATGGACACCGTATATCTCAGTATTAGTCCAAAATAAGAGTCAATTTTTATATTGGATAAGGTGTTTTAGGAGTTACTGAAGTTTCAATTTTTGCTGACTCAGATTTTTCATTTTTTAAATTAAATTTTGCCTCCCGAACTTAAGGTATACTAAATATAAGGACCCACCTAAACAAAAAAATGTTTAAATCAATGACTTTTCATGTATTTTTACAACAAATAAGCTGGCAAGTACTGTATTAGAGATCGGACAACCTTAGCAAAATTAGAAAATAAAATACATTCTAATCAAGAAAACTGTATACTCCATTGGACACATTTTTAACAGCAGTTTTTAGAGAATTTTTTAAAATCAAACACACATACCTGCAAGCCGGCAGCCATGCGCACAACATGTGGATGGGTAGTATCTGCTAACACAGCACATAACTCGGCAAGGAACTGGGATAAGTTGCTCTCTGCTGCCTCTTCCAGAAATTTCAGCGCGGCAACCAATTCCTTTTGGTCTGAATTGCAACAAAAAGATTTTGAACAAAACAGAATGGTTGAACAAAAACAGAATGGTTGTAAAGATAGAACTGGATTTTAGACATTTGATCGACTTGTATATACAATATGGATGTCGTTATCAGATTAAGTTATGATTCCATAATTATTCTGGAATCAATAACTTTTTGAAAGAGCTGAAAGCAACTACTAACAAACTTGGTTTCTAAAAAATAGTTGCTTCAAACTGTTTGACAAAATAATTTGTATATTTTTTAATCATACTGAACAGCACTTTTAACAAACAAAAAACTGTCCATAACAAGTAAAGCACTTAATTTCATTTTAAAAGATTTCTATTTAAAACTTGATTATATAAAATTAACATTCTTTCTAATTAGACAACTATTATTATGTTCATGTTACCTAAAAGTCCCAACATGGACCATGGTGTAGAAGCCTGCTTACACATTAAGTACGAATCCAAAATAATGAAATTCATAAATGGTGCCGTATAACTTGCACCGGAATAAGGATTATACAACATCTCATGTAGGTCCTTTAACTCACAATTGTTAAACTACCAACATATGTTCTTCATTTTTGTAATGAAAAAAGAAACTAAACAGATTTCTTTACTCGTAAATATATTCATTTATCCAATCCTACCTTTAACACACAATGGTGTTATGAATATGTGATATATGTCATGTTGTGTTCGTACTAAAATCGAAAGTAATAACACAGCACCATAGCAAACAAAAGGAGCAGGTTTACTAAAGCATCCCCATATCATTATAGTTAAAAAAAACAATTTATTTAACAACTTACTTGTGGAGACCGTTTGTTCCAAAACTCGAGCTAAATCCATATCGGCCTATTGATTTGTTGACGGGTGAATAAATTAACTAGAAAACTATAATGAAGACCTTGTTGCCACTAACTTTTAGACAACAAACGCTGTGAAAAGAGGTATAGCATGTTTATTGAGTGTGATCATATATATTTGTGTAATGTAGGCACAGGATATATACAACCTTTGAATATTATGCAAACTGAATTATAAATAACATATATAAATAGTCAATGTTGTTATAACATATACTAATATATATAAAATCATAGTGGCCTCTGAAACTTTGTAGAACACAAATAATACATGTAATTCAGTTAATCTATCAACTATAACTTTGTCAGACACAGAACCATCATTAACACAGACATGAACCTTGTAATTTCACCTGTTTTAAACTAAACTTTTTGTTTTATTTATATTTATAAATATAGATCAGTTAATACATTTGAATAAAAGCATATCAAGTTGAGACTTTGAAATTTTTCACATTTAGGAAAGTCATTGTCAAATGTAAAATCAATTGCAAGTAACCCAAGAAATGAATAATTGTTAAATACAGTTACCTAAACTATAAAGATATGGTATTGCATGTTGTCATGCAAAGAATTTAAAACCAATAAACCATTTACACATACTGTTTTTGTATTTATTCTATAATGACAATAAAGCTTAGTTCGAATAATTTATAGAGATTGATCATACTTATTGATTTTAATATTAAGAAATAAAATATAGCTACATACAAAGAATATATTTATTAAAATTAGTATTTAAAGTAAAATGAAATAATTACAATTTTAAAATTCTAAACCACTTTAAATGAGCTACAAAGAAGTATTGAAAATTAATTTGTCTTTAAAAAGTATATATATATATATAGATATGTTTTGTTTTATTGATTGTTATGCCTGAAGTGAACATTCAGTAACAACATCATTTACCAGATAATATAATAGTCCGTCATTAATATGACACTTAATTCACTATTATAATTGGTTTTCTTCGATTTCGAAGGGAAACAATTTACATTTTCCTTTTTTTGTGTCACACTGGTGACAGGCATGTCCGGTCGTCATTTTATTGGAATTGGCCCTATTCCAATCAGGTTGAAACTTTAAGGAATCCTAACTAGCATGCTCATAGTTTGCCTTGACTTTTAAATTGACAAAAAAACTGAAGGGAATTCCCACTGGATCGGAAAAAATGTTCCCCATTTTTTCAGCTAAAAAATGTTAAATGTGTTAAAATAACCCAGTTTACCCTGGGAAACTAAATAAAATATGCTTAAGCAATATTGAACACACTAATGTTAATAATTTTTCAGGTCTGATTAAAGAAATTTCAGGTCCGATTATTCTTTAACAGCAAATATTTTGGGTGTTAATTAATGTTTATAAGATATACATTGACAAATTTCGATAATTTATGGTAAACCCCTAAATGCTCGCAAAAGTGTAAAAATCATCCATTTTTTCTTTTTATTGTTGTATTTTTTGTACAGAAATGTGAGTAATTTAATCAAAAAACATGGGACATCAAGTTTGGATTGGTAACTCAGAAAGCCATTAGTTTCTACTTGCAGAAACAAATGTTATACACTTTGTATAAGATATACCAAGAGTGATTTGGTAAGCAGGGAACCCGATTGTTTCCGCATGTAGACTATTTTTTTAAATAGTATAGGTTCACATGTGGTTGACATTGTTTAGTTATTATTCTTTATTCCTCACACCACAAAAATCTGGTACTAAACAAGACACAAACAGGACAGAAAAATGTGTAATGCACGCTAAAGGCAAAATTTATTATTTTGCTCAGACAATTACCAACTAATTTGCATTTCTCTCTACATCTAGGCTACTGGTAATCATTTTTTACTTAAAAT
Organism: Ciona savignyi; assembly: GCA_000149265.1. Classification (NCBI taxonomy): domain Eukaryota; kingdom Metazoa; phylum Chordata; class Ascidiacea; order Phlebobranchia; family Cionidae; genus Ciona; species Ciona savignyi. The sequence goes on from CH002607.1 coordinate 72,073, forward strand.
ACAGTACTTGATTTGTAAAAGTAAGGGTTTAGTAGATGTTTATTTGTAAGAATTTTTAAGAGTTTTTTCAACACCAAGACAATTGTCCAATTAAACAGAGGGCAGCAGCAGACTTTATGACCTTTTGGTCTAATTCTACATTCTTTGGTGTGCAGTAATGTGTATTAAATAAAATTCTCATGCATGCGTTTTTGATGTCAGAATAAATTTATAAAGATAACAACAAACTTAAATCTGGTCATAAATAGTATGAAATATACATTTCTTCTATGAATGAGAAATCGCATGGCATATATTCCACAACAATTGAATTACAACATTGTATAGTCATTCTTAGAGACATTGTTATATTGTTTAGTTTTTTTATTAAACCAGTGGGTTTAACCATAACTATGCGCACTGGGGTTACCGTTACGGTTGGGATTATTTTCCCACAATCTTTTGACTGGTAGTTTGACACTTGCGGGACAATCACGAGGGACTATTTTTGTCATTAACATAAGCGGGATGGATATAACAGGGATTGGCAACCTCTGACATGCGTGCTACAATTGGCATGTAAGAGGTTTAATTATGTTTTACTGTTTTTGCTGAAGACGTTTAAATAGTTAAAAAAAATGGTTGACACGCGAAGTTCAAAGACATTTCATTATGACAATATTTAAAAAAACTAGCACACTGCATTTAAAAGGTTGCCTTAGGTTATAAGTGGGCCAAAGTATTTTTACCACAAACATGAGCGGGACAGGGTATTTCGTCATTAATTTGAGCGGGACAGGTTATGGAAGGGCTTCACTGATCTGTAAGACAGCGGGGCAGACAACAGGCTATTCAGTGAAACAGTAGGAAAAAGGGGCGAAGGGTGTTTTTGTCATTAACACAAAGGGAACGGGGTATATTACAAAGGGGACGGGTTAAATAATGATTATACCCTTAACTCGTCTATCTCATGTTAGTGACGAAAATAACTTCTTCCCGCTTATGATATAACCCGTGTCGCTTGTGTTATAACCCGCCCGCTCATGTTAAGAACGAAATAACCCCCCGCTCTTGATATATTGTGTTGTCCTGTCCCACTCTTCCCTCAGATTAGTGAAGCAGCCCGTGGTATGATATGATATAACCCAGTGGTTGGCAACTTCTTTAGTCAGCAGGGCAGATGTGGAAAATGAAGTTATTGGTGGGCCGGATTATTACATAATTAGTATTCAATATCTTTATTACAGGGTATGATTAGATACTGTCTACAGGTCGGTCAAAAAACCTTAATGGGCCAGACCCGGCCCGCGCCGGTATGTTGCTGTGCCTAATATAACCCATCCCACTCACGATGTCACTCGTACCCCTTCCCGCTTATTTTACTGATGAAAATACCCTTCTTCTCACTGTCTCGCATAACAATATGCTGCCCCGCAGATTAGTAAAGTCCGGTACTTCTGATTCTGATTACTACAGGATCGCTTGGACTCCAAGCCTTGGAGCACTTAGATTGCTTGGAGAGATAGGGTTTGGATTAGGGATAGCGTTATGGTTCCAAGAGCTCATGTAGTAATTAGAGGAACCCGTGAAGCCCTTTAAAATAAGCGTCTAGGCCACGGTTTGATTCGTTTTCCAAATTTTAGAAAGCAGTTTCCCTTCTTCATTTTATTGTTGCTAATCTTTAGAACTTTTCATTATTCAGCAGGACAATATAACCGTAAAAGTTACAAAGATGAAAATAAAACACAACTTATATACAATAAGCAAGAAACAAAACCTAGGCTAAATAAAATACATTTTACAAAACTCTCACCACCTTGTTTCTGATTCGTTATAATGTTCTTTACGACCGTATTTTACATTTACCACGCCAGTTGTTTCGACAAATTAAAATCGGCGGGAAGAAAAAAAATCTCACCTTGTTTAAATTCAAAGGCGAATTGTTGAAATTAAGTTTATTGTGTCCAATTTTACCAAAACAATTAAATTTTATTAGATCAACCACATTTTATCAACAACGGACATTGCAAAAAAGTCTTCCGCCCGGTTAGTCTAGTGGTTTAGTGCGACGACTTTCAGCTGGTATAGGTTGCAAGTGCGAAACTGGACGCTAGGTAGTCGGTTGTGTCCTTGGGCAAGGCACTTAACGGACAGTGCCTGAACCCAGCGGATTAATGGGTTCTACTAAATTGAAAAAACGTGTGAATCATACACACCACATAGCAATAGCTCCGGTAACCCGACGACGGGCGCGAGGCGATCTGACGATTGCCCGTGTGTTAACCCCCTTGGTTTTCCCATTCACGGGGATAAACATGAATATCCTATCCTATCATCCAAAAAAAAACATTTTTGATGTTGCCGATTAGCTTGGCGGGTTAGTGCGTCGCCATTTAGTCAGAGAGTTAATGTTAAGAAACGGGACTCTACTTCGTCGGTTATGTTTACCGTGTCGTGATAATTTGCGACCCAGCCAAGGCTCTTGCATCAAAGTTCAGCAGTGGAAATGCATCTGACAACCACCCATCTCCAATTTACGAAACTTACAACAAGGCCACATCGACAGACTGTATTATAATCCGCGTGCAAACAACATCTATTGTTCGTATTTAGAAATCATGTTTTGCATTACGAATTACTATAAAAAGATCCTGTCCATAGTTTAAATGCACACAGCTATCTAGGAAGGATGCTACACTTTTGATACGCATAACATGCTGTTTCAACGCTGTGGTTTTAAAGAAAAAGCAGCCACTACATGTCCTTGGGAATTGGGATAAGAACTTAGCGGACATTGCTCGAACCGAGTGGATCAATGCACGGCAGTGTGGCCGAATAGTTAACGCGAGCGATACACACCGACTCTTATACAAAAAATGGTCCTGGTGACGAGTCCATCATGGGTTTGATCCTTGGCTCGGTAATAAAAACGAAAAACGAGTGGATCAATGGACTCTACTAGAACACACCGCATTAGCAACCCGACGGTGGACGCGTAGTTATCCATTAATTACCCATTCACGGACTTAAAAATGGACAGACATATAGGCCTACCAATATACCATTGTAAATGTCCGTGTTTTGTTTTTACAAATAATTCTACTTGGGACTTAGCACTACAAATATATAAAACATACAACTAGCACACCATATAAGAAAATAGTTTCAGGTTTGCCGAGAGGATATGACATTCATGTTATTACACGGACAAATTTTAGATAACCTATAACAAATTAAGACTCCCATGCGTGGCAGGACGTGACGAGTGATACCCTCCTTCCTTATAGTCACTGTGTTTAAACCAGTGCTTTTCTGAGTAACAGTGGTGGTGTGAAAGCAGATCCGGTGTTCTCGTTTACCTGTAAAGTATGTAATTGTGGAGCAGTGCTTTTTAAAATACGAAGGGGTATGAGCTCAAATTGAAATAAAATTATGGAGGGTTTGAGTTTAGGTTGCAGACCCAAGCTTAATTCAATCGTCCAGAGGAGGGTTTCGATTCTACATCATTTATCATGCCGAATAGCTTAGTATTCGTAAGTTACAGCGTCACCTTTCAGTCGAAGACTTGTGAAATCAAAACCGGTCGCTTCTTATTTCGTCGGTTGTTGTGTCTTAAAGCAAAGCGCATAGCAAACCCGTTAAATTAATGGATTCTAGTAAAACTGAAAAATCGTCTCATTATTATAAAATATTCTTGGTAAACCGACAGTGGGTGCGTATAGTAAAGTGATGATCACCCGTGTCATAACGCTCCTTATGTTTTCTCAATCACGGGCATAAACATGAATATTATATGCTATGCTATCTATGTAACAACCTACTACAATAAAGATATGCCCATTATTGTGCTTGGTTCCAACTATGTCTGCTAAGTGCCTTGCAGCCAATGACTTCGATCATTTAACCCCTTGGCTGTAAGGGAAACACAGTGACCCACTAAGCTGGGGTAACAATAAAATTTATTTAAATTTTATGTGAAATACAATTCATTTTACAACTAGTATTAGTTCGACGCGTTGGTATGCAAACTAATAAGTAATAAAAAGCGTATGCAAAACTATAACAGTCCTCCGACATTATACCAAGGATAATCAATAAACAGTCTATTATTAACAAGTTACAACTTAATAGGTAGGTTCACGGGCAGGTTTAGTAAGTAACTGATTGGTTTAAAGCAGGGATGTCCAACCTTTTATTGTAATGGGCCGCATTGTCACTTGAAATAATTCAATGGGCCGCAGAACCTATTAAATTTTCAATAAAAATGGCAGGGTTCGATATAATGGTTTTGAAAGGATTTGCGAAATGTGTTGGTAAGGAGAAAATAGTTTTCGCGCGTAAGCGCTCAAAAAATGTTTGGTTATGATAAATTGCATTAAACAACCAGAAAGATTTTTATTACATAAAGCAGGCAGTACTGTTTATTAGAAGTATGATAAACGAACTTTAGAAAACGGTTCGCGAATAGCGATTCGCGATCCCTTAATTCCAACCCTGAATGAGTACATAAAGAAACTATTAAAAGCCAATAATTTCACTTTTGAAAATAGGAACAAATAACACACATATAGAAAGAAACAAAAATTTATTTCTGGAATACCAAGTCAATGGAATAGGTGTTTGTCGTCAGTATGCTTTTTCCTGCAATTTTGATTGTTAATGCGCCCCTAAAAGCTGACTGATACATTTTAATAAGGCTAAGATTTAAAGTTCAAAATACTACTTGGAGTCAAAATGACTAGCGGGCGGCACAAAAATCTCAGGTGGGCCGCAGGTTGGACATCCCTGGTTTAAAGTATGCGTAGTCGATACAAAAATATGAACTGTTTGCGTTGTGTGCCGGTCTGTTTGAAAATTTCGGGCTAAGTGCATGTGGGCATTGGTAGATCTTTAGTTACACTAAGCTTATTTACATGATCGTGTTTTCGATGCGAGTTAACTCGCAAAATTTGCCCATGTAAAGAGGCTTACTGACGCCATACAGCGTAGAAGAAAACTTAAGCGACAGACAGTACATAGGTTTCGGGTTTAGTTATAATTCTATATATACCTTTGCTAGTATTTCTATAGCTGGATTTCAAATACACACTTGTACCCGTGCGGACGTGCGGACGTATTTGTTTCTTTATAGTGGCCGTAAGCTTCCGAACCAGTTTAGAAAATGAAATCCACTCTGTGCAGGATCGAACGCGTGTGTGTAAACATGGTCAATGTATATGTTATAGGCAAAAAGGGAAATGGCTGTATTTTGGAATCATGAGTAATAAATTGTTTTTGATTTTTTTAATTTGAATATAGTGCTGTGAAATCGCAACACATCTGGATAGCCTTCATATGACATTAGCAAGTTTGTACTAAATATACACTTTTACTAGTTCAGCTTTTCCGGGTACTTTTAAAGTACCACAAAACATGCTATGAATCGTAGCATAGGCCGTTTCCAGGTGTAAACAATTCAAGGGATCCCCGGTTGTGACTCACATAGTCAATATGCAGTGCTGGACGTCTGTCCGTCGTCACTGAGGGTAGATTTAAAATCGATTTAACGCACGGTATTTGCACAGTAAGAAGATTGCTACTGTTCTAGTAAGTCGCCTCATTTATCGTCAGACGTGACCTTGGTTTTAAAATTCCTTGAATAGACGGTATAGAAAAAACATATAGAGAGCAAAATATTTTTTAACGAAATTTGCTTCAGAGCCCGAAACAGTGTATTTTACACCAGGCCCGTTTTATATATAAATTAGTTGCGTAAACCATTCGGCCATGGAACCTCTCAAACAAATGAGACTGTACTGTAGCGATCATGATTTTCTAAACACCATTTTTTTATAGGCAAAAGTGTAAGTTCTTTTGTCTCAGTTTTAATATTAATTAACACAACAATATCTGTTGTTTATACAAGTATTGTTGGTCTTATTCAAATAGGCTTTTAGAGATTAGTATTTAATAATAACCATGGTTATTAATTAACTTTGTTTACAGTATTAATTACGAACTCAACACAACATCATAACCTTTTAACACATAGGACAATGTAGCTCTTGCCCAAGCAATGTTAATCACTCAAGTTCAATAGCCTACTCTGTGATATCCTGTAGATCAAAGGTCATCACCAGAAAATGAAGCTTACGATGCCAGGACACTATAAAATTGATTCGAGTACCTTCAAAATCAAAATATTTTAAACAGCTTGAAATACTGTGTAATTCTCCCCTACGCTTCATTGGTTACAGGCGGTTTGTTGTTTTGATTTTGGGGCGATTTTGTCATTTGTTTACTATAAATTAAAAATAAAATAAAAAGAAAGTTGAGTTAATGCTATCTTTAGACGATGTGTGATGAAAATCTACTGTTCGTTCTTTTTATCTCATTGACCTTGGCTGTCATCGTAAAGGGACAGACTTGTACGTGTGATCTCCGCGGAGGCATTTGCGAGGTAAACTGCTGCTGTGATGTTGACTGCTCGGCCGCAGACGTCGCAACCTTCAGTCAATGTATAGATACATCTTATATTATTAACGACCAGAAATGTGTTGCCGACCAGGTAGTTTTTGTGAACAGTTTACCCAGTACCGTACAAGTGCGCCAAAACGGATTGTTCTGCATCGAAACAGACAATTTTGCAAACAGAAATAATTATATAAGCCCAGAGTGTGCAGCTAGCAATACTTGCTTTAACTTCTACAACCCAGCATTTATGTATGATGCTTCACTGGTAACAACAACCAGCACCTCATCCTCTGCATTCTATGTGTCAGGAGACGCTATTGATACAATTTACAGTGGGAACTTTACTGGACAATTCAAAATTCCATTAGCCACGGTCTCTAATTTGTGCCAAGAATCATCTCCCATACAGTATTTAATAAGCCAAAGCAACTCATGTGTTCGATCGATAACAACTCTTGCTTCAGAGTGTACCAGCAATTTAGCATTACAAGCTTCCTCATATTTTAATGGGTTTAAAATCTCCCCGACAAGAGCCGTATTTGAGGCTGCAATTAATTCTAGTGTGTTCGATGACACACAACTTCTAACTGTCAACGCAACTTGCTTTAATGGAGATTGTAATTCTTCTCCTTCATATAACTCAGCCATAAATGAATGTACAAACATAGTCACTTCTGTTCAATATTCATTTATTGTGAATGGAACGAATGGGATAGTGTCAGTTTCTGCCACAATCCTGCTAGGTTCGATAACAACGACAAGTTTACCATTATCACA
>CH002606.1:34529-49722 GCA_000149265.1 Ciona savignyi
CCCCCCCCCCCCCCCCCCACGGCGTGCTGCCGTGCTATAACGACTGGCGTTTTGCTCTTTTTTTCTCGATTGACTGTTGCTACAGTTTAATTGTGTATTTATTTTAATATAGCTAGTACTTTATGACTTGTAAAGACAAATATTTTATTAGTTTCGATCAACGGTGACGCATGGCAACAAAAAACAAAAAAGGGGCGTGGAGAATTAAGATAAAAGAAAAAGGCACTCACTATTACGTCATTCGTTCGAATCTAACTGTTTGCTCCTGAAAGTCATGTCACTTTAATTTGCTTCGGTTTGTGTTTTTTTTATTACTGCGTTATAATCATCTTAGAGCACATTAAACGTATAAACACTTTTGCGTAGAGGTGGATTCTGTACTGGTGGATTATTGGAGCTGTATAAAATGGCCTTTGAATATAAACATCCAAAGCAGCCTAAAACGCTTTTCGGATATGTGGAATGGCTGTACTTCATATATTGTCTCACTACTGGAATATATATGCTGGACGCATGGGAAAGATATGTATTTAGTAAGTGATTTGTATTTCTCATAACAACTTGGCCTAGCCTGAATATCAAGTGAACTAGATCTTTACTTTTTGTATAACAACAGGTATTAACAATGCCAGTAATTTTGAAACTAGACAGTAGGGGGAATATATGTGTATTGAAAGTTTTTAAATAACTGATGAATATATATTGGTGAAATAAAACAACATTGGCTGTAAATGCCAGGTTTTGGCATAATCGTTCAATTGATAGGATAGGATATTCATGTTTATACCTGTGAATGGGCAAACCAAGGGTTAACACACAGGCAATCGTCAGATTACCTCGCGCCCACCGTCCGGTTACCGGAGCTATTGCAGTGTGTTATTTATGATTCACAAGTACCTTCAATTTAGTAGAACCCATTGATCTGCTGGGTTCACATAATGTCCTTTAAGTGCCTTGCCCAAGGACACAACCGACTAGCTAGCGACCAGTTTCATACCTACAACCCCTTCGGCTGAAAGGGGGTTACACTAAACCGCCAGACTAACCGCCAGATCAAACTACAGCTAGAATCTTTTGGTTACCGTGACTTTTATTCTGGCAGGTTGAGAAGTTCAAATTGCTCATATTGGTTAACTCCTGAATTGAATTTGGGTTAAAAAGATAGGGAGATTTGTTTGCCATCAACATGTAGCTTCTGCCCATGATCTAGTTGCCAAAGCTGTTACACTGTGTTGCATACTATTAGAGACATACAAGTCCAGCATGTATGCAGCAATGTGTATTTAAGCACTATCTTTAAATTCTGGTTGTATCTGGGAATAACCAAGAGTATCAGACAATAACACTTTGCTGATAATTCACATTGAAGTTCCCCAAGACATAAACAACAACTGCAGGCATAATAAGAAATTTGCTTTGTTTCAGACTCCTGTTTGATCCTGGTTTTGTCAATGTCTTTCTACACAGCGTACGCATTCTTACCTCAACATATTTTTGCCATGCTCTCACACTTCGGGTTATTGGACACTTGAAATTTTACTTTTTTACCTCGTGCAAAATTTCTCAATATATAGTGAGATGTCAGGACTTTTTTAACATGCTAGACTGTGTAATGAGTAAATTATATAGATTTTTTGTAATGCTGCTTCTTTTATTAGTTACATGTTTTTTAATATTAATGCATATATCTATTACCAATAAGTTTTATACTCGGTATTCACATAGTTTTTCTGGCTGAATTGCTTATTTTGTACTTGAACTTTTGGTTAATACTGTTTCTTTGCAAAAACAACAACTTTTTTATGTTTGTCTTTTTGTTTAAGCGAACAGCCATGACTTTTTTTATCGATAGTTTTTACTTTCACTCTCCATCAGATTATTTTAATACTATGTTGACACTGATTGGCAATTAAGCCCATTAATTTATTAACTGTAGGAAAATGTATTTTTTAACTAAACCTAACCAGTAATTCAATACCTTATTTAACAAGGAGTGCTTATTTTACTCACAATATACCGATTTGGTGAGTAAACGTATTTATCTTGCAATACAAGTACTCGTTCTGTGTTTTAACTTCTGAGTAGTTGTGGTTCCTTAATTAATAGAATGCAAATTTCAAACATAGGTGAAGAAGAAAGTAATTATTGCAGCCTTTTATTGTGTCAGTCTCAGTGAAAAACGTAAGTATGATTCTGCTGGACATGTGGAAAAGAGTTAAGCTTATGTTTATTTCGGGCTGTTAGAATATAGGGGTGCGTTATAACATGGTTAATTGATATCCTTATGCCCACGGTTAGTTACCAGAGATGTTGCCAGTGTGTTAAATAAGATAAAAAGACATTTGTACAGTTTTTAAACCATAACATCCACCAAGGACTTTGGCCACAGACCAACTGACCGGGTGGCATGTGGTTTCGATCCCAAGACCTTTCGGCTTGCAAACTAATAAGGTATAATAGGATATTAGCAGCTAATAACTTTTTTCTGTAAATGAAGTATTTTTAGTAAGGTGATATACAAGAACATATATGAGAGGGGCTTCGAAAACTCAGAAGTCCCCCGATTTAATAATGTTTATTATTTGAGGTTCGAAGTCGGGGAAACCCCTTGTTCCGATCTGTAGGCTGTGAACAAAATCATTTAAGATTGAAGCGGCTAATAAATACGGAGAATAATTGCGAATAATATTAAGTTGAAGAAGACCCGCCTACACGAAATATTGCAGACAAGGTTAATACATTTATTTGTGTTTTGACAAGTGGGCTAGTGGATAATCCTTATATTTTATTTTGAACAAAACCATTCTAAATTCACAACCCCTCTGTAATGGCGTTGAATTAAAAGCAACGTCACTGAATAGTTTTATCCAACCCTATTTATCATTTTTCTATCCCTAACATACTTCTTTTTTTAAGGTATTTATGTTAACATCACACTGGACACTTTATTATCCCTGGTGAAGCATGGACGATGATGATGTACCATGGACTCCTCTGGCTCTAATGCTATCCATGTACGGAAGCAGAATTAATAGTAAGCTACTCTTTAAATACCCGTTTGAGGAAAGCAACACTGAGAGCCGTGCAGTGTCACGTGGCACTTACGAACAACTGACATCTTCTACGTTTCAACTTAACCAAATGAACCTGAACACTGGGAATAAAACAAAAGGTGATGAAGATATAGACTTAGGACAGTGTCGTGATATTATGACTCAGTTTTTAGCTTTTTCTGACGAGACTCTTGGCCATATTTTAAGTCCTGGTAATAGTAAAATTTGCGGCCAGAAATTTGACGTCAAAATAAACGGACTTCGATTTGTCGGGTTTCCAGTCTTAATAGAACAGAGCAATATGGATGAGAATACTGTGCGCCCAAGGCAACACCAGGTGCAGAGGTGTAGTAGGTCAAGGTGCAACTCAAACGCTGCATTCCTAAAAGCAAATGAATCTGACACAAACTTGCTCTCATTTAACCTTGCGTTTCTTCTAAAAACAACTGCTGATTACTCTGTTGTTGAAGCATATCAAGAGCTTTGTGCAAAAATCAACTTGGGTTTAAGATTTGAAGAGAAAAGAACAAGGTATATGACAAATGCAGCGAGGCAAATGTTAAGCATTCATGATGATGATGCTCACACGGATGCATCGAAACACCATATTTATGCTGACATTTTAAAACAGTGCAAGCTGGCTCAGCACCTTAAAAATATCTTCAAGTCGCTCCACCGAACTGGAATCATTAACCTGACAATGAATGAAAACTTGAGCATAAATTTCTGCCTCTACCACAAAGTACACAACAGTACCAATGTTAGTGAGCAAACCTCTACTGTGGATGTAAAAACCATTGAGACTTGTTTGCAGAAAATACAGCCCTACCATGGCTTGCTTGTGTACGACATTAAAGATGTTTGGGAATCCCTGACCGATCACTGTTCTATGTCTATAGTCAAGTTCCTTAATGTTTACAGCCCTACAAAATCACTTCAGCTAATTTCAGCAGACGGAGACATTAACCTGAAACATGTTTATACCATAGCAAGGCACTTGGTGTTGTGGGGTAAGGCATGCGTTATATACCCATTGTGTGAGACTAATGTTTATGTCCTTGCTCCAACTGCTAATTTGAACATTAATTCAAGATGGTTTAAGCTATTTAGTAGTACATTTCATATGAATCTAACTGAGGTTCTTGCCGTTTTTTCACTTCCGATAAGTTTAAGTCATTTTAGTCCTGCAGAAAGAATGAATAATTTTCAGTTGCAAGATAGCCCGTTTTTCGGGCGTGAAGAGAAACTTGTGGATGCTGTTTTCTGGATGTTGCAGCATCGATTCCTTATGCAACATCACACTTATGTCTATTTCCTTCCCCAACAGCCTTCTGATCAAAGTCAAAAGCCAAGCAGCGAAATAAGGCATGACCTTTTGCAGTTTGCAGAACATGTTGATAAAAAACGTCTCCGTTTTGAGAACCTTCCAAAGCACTGCCAATCCATATTCGAGGCGTCAACAAATGCTGCTCACAATCCAACAACTTTATCTTTATTTTTGCGCTTACTGAAATATTTTGACGGTGGCCACCATCTAGAAGAAATGATGTACAGAGAAAATTTGTTGAGAGGCAACATTTTGAACATCTTAGATCAATTTAAACCACTGCTTTTAACAGCAGTCCGAGAAGATGAAATAGCTTCTGCATTTTGTATTCAATGCTCATAATTTTAATTTGTGAAAAATATTTAAATTATTAGACATACAAACAAATGCATAGCATTTCTTTACCGCTTTTCTTGTGTCATAGAAGTATTCCTTTTTCTTCCATATGGCCATTTTAAGTTTTTCAAATACCAGTACATATTGTGCAGTACTACTAAGTGATGACTGCTATTTTCATACATTTTATGCTCTATTTTATTCTGGATTTTTTGTCTTCCAATCTTAGAAGATATATTTACCCTCTCCTGGGAATAAATCTAATTATTTAAATACACCTACCTCTGTCAAAGAGTATGATGATCAGTTTTAAGCATTTTATAATCAAGACCATGATAAAGTTAACGACCACATTTCCACATATTGTTTGTCACTACAGATCTATTGGTGTTTATGGAAAAGTGTACTTGTGCACCCAGTCAGCTAACTAAAACTGTTGCAGTGTGTTGTATAAAATAAAACGTTTTGTCATTAATCCAATGGATCTAAGAAATAACCGCAAAATGTCTTATCCAAAGACACAACCGTTTCACTGGCGACCAGTTTCAAAAACCAGACTGGCGTTATAGCATGGTCAATTGTCAGATCACCTTAGTACAGCGTTTCTCAAACTATGGGTCGCAACCAACCGGTGGGTCGCGAAAGGAATCTTGGTGGGTCGTGAAAAGTTCTAGAAAGCTCTGATTAACTATAATGGCTATTTCCTATACAAAAATCAAAGGGAAATTATCATAATTGTGACATCACACAATCTTGAATCGTGGTGTGATCCCAGAAGTGTGTTCATTTGCAACGATAGCGTAACCTAGAAACCAACAACAAATATATATAAAGTTAAGTGGGTCGCCATAAATTGTGGTAATTAATAGTGTGTCCCAACTCTAAAAAGTTTGAGAACCACTGCCTTAGTATCAGTGTATTGAATACAATAGAGACATAGCCGCATTTCAAATAATTAACCTTGAAGTTTTGGTAGCGTCTGTACTGTTCATTGCCCAAAAACAAAGCAAACCAGCTAGAGGCTTGTTTCCAGTCCACGACTTTTTGGCTGATGGTATGATAGCTTAGCATGCCAATAATAGGTTTTTCAACTTAAGAGGAAATACTAATTTGTAGGATCACTTTTTATTCAAGTCCGTAGCGACAGCAGCAGCTACCGCCGGACCGTCATTGCGGGTTTCAGTATTGGACGAGGTCGGTTGATTTTGAGTTGCAAGAGCTGGATGCTGGTAGTTATACGGATCTTGCTTTGTCGCTGAGCCTTGAAGTATATTGTTTCTAGTCGCCCTTACAGTCTTATAAAGTACTTGGGAGCTTTCGATAAGTTTTGAGTAGGCGTTCTCGGTGTCTTTAATTGTTTTATTTAACTCCGTTCTAAACTGGCCTTTTTGAGCAAGTTGGTAGTTGATTTTCGCCAAACGGTCGGTCAAATAACGGATATCATTTTGTAGTTTTCGTTTTTCCGCTTCGGCGCTGGATAACTCTTCGTCGAGACGCTCGCTCTGCTCCCGCATCTGACTGATACATTTTAGAACTTCACTGCTGTACCTGTCTGGGTTATTTACGGCCAAAACTTCTTCCGAAGTGGACGTCATTTTAGGCTTTTAATTTCGGTAACCCAGTGAACAGGAATGTTGGTAAGCGATGTTGTCATAGTACAGATTCTTTCGTAATAATCAAACCTGGTGAGTTAAGGAAAACCGATGTGGTTATCGGTTATCTCAGGTTTAGACAACGAAAATGTTAAACAAATATTTGTCCGACCGATTAGTTTAGTCGATTCAAACACATATAATATAACTTATTAAATGTCGACTTTATATTGTCGAAGGATTTGTTTCCGGCCGAAAGCTTATTGAATTAAAACTAGTTCCTGGATTAGTCGGTTGTGTTCTTGCCTGATCTAAACAGAAGTTTTATTCATTTACAACAAATTGCAATAGCCTTAGAAACCAAGGCAATCGGATGATCCTTAGTGTTACATCGTAGCCCGAGTGTTTTTATTCACATGAGTAGGATAGGATAGGATATTCATGTTTATCCCCGTGAATGAGAAAACCTAGGGGGTTATCACACGGGCAATCGTCAGATCACCTCGCGCCCATCGTCGGGTTACCGGAGCTATTGCAGTGTGTTGTATATGATAGAGACGTTCCTTCAATTTGGTAGAACCCAATAATCCTCTGGGTTTAGGCAATGTCCGTAAAGTGCCTTGCCCAAGGACACAACCAACTAGCTAGCGACCAGTTTCGCACCTACTTCGATTGAAAGGCGACGCACTTAACCGCTAGACCACCGGGCCGGACGAGTAAAACAAAAATATAGGCTACTATCCTACAACCGCGTGTGCGGGGTGTAAGTAATTTTATTGTGGGTTCTATATAGCCCATAATATTTATTTAGTTAAAGCTATGTTTAAATAGAAGTCGGTGGTTTCCTATTATTATGCATGAAACAGATACCAATATTTACTCGCGAAAATGGGAAAACGCAAGTGGCACTATCATTGTCAGATTACCTTGTGCCCGTTTGTGTTTTGCAGTGTGTTGTATATGATTAAGACAATTCTTCAATATTAGTACGAGTGCCTAATAACACAACATGCTAAAAGTTGGTTTCAATTCAACAGTCTTTCGGCTGCTTACAGACTACCGAAATGTGTCTTCCTGCTAAATGGGTGATCCAACACTTACGGAACAACACCATATCAGAGTATTATTAGAAAGAGAATAACTTGTCCTTCCATCATAAATACCAATATAAAATTAAGATCGTTGTATTAAAAAGAAAAATAGTACCGTGTACAGAACTAGCCTACTAAACTTTAAAACGAAAAAAAATGAACTTACTTGTCAAAGTAGTTAAATAATAGTGCAAAAATGTGAGCAAAATACGTTTACAAAGTTAATTTCTTTGCATTAACGTTTCACGGGCCTTTATAAAAGCCAAAATATCTGCGTCAGTATCTTTATCGCCGGTAAGCGGTATGTTGTGTGGCCTTACTGACGTATTCGGGCTGCCACCAACCATTCTATGCTCCGATCTTGATGCCGACGGCGGCCTACTGTTTGTATAGCGGCTACTACTGTCAGACGACCCGTGACGTCGTTGGGTATTCCCCGAATCCGTAGAATATCTGTCAGTGTGTCGCAGGTCTGTCAACGCGTTTCTGCCAGATTTAAGCGACGACTCCCGCGGCGAGAGAGACCCGGAAGGGGGCGGGGAAATTACCTCACCCCTATTGTCTTTTGAGGATTTATGGGGGGATAGAGGGGGAGTTCCCCAAGCTTGATGGTTGCTTCGTCCTCTTGGGTCACCTGCATATCTGCCACTTCTGCCCCGTGATGACGGCCGACTGCAGAGTGAACATGGCGATAACCAACCAATACTTTAACGAGGGTTGAAAGACTTATGCCCTTTTGTAACATACATCTGTCCGAAACACTTAAAAGGTTGATGGATTGGTTTACAACAGCAAGATTTAAGATTTGTAAATAGAAACTGGTCGCTGGCTGGTATTATGTATTGTTTAACAGTTGATAAAAGAAAGATATATAAAACGTAATAACAAGAAGAAAAAACAAAATTGAAAAATAACAAATACATACTTATGGCCAGAGTGGTTGGCGTGACCATTACGGGATTGCGATTCCCACCAAACGTCGAAATCATGCTGCATTTGAACTCGAGATTTGTCCAGTAAATGATGTAAATGATCAATTTCAGCTTTCATTGCCTTCAGACGGTTGAATGACACTTTGTAGCTGGGAATGATGGGTTTATTCACACTACTGTGCATGAGGTGTTAAATATATAGACAGGCCACACAGCAACATGATACGAGTCTGCACTTGCAATACAGGGGTAAGGACGGAGATTGGTCGGATACATGTTGGGTTCAATTTTTACCCTACTACTTTCCGGACGATGTATCCTTGAGCAAGTCAATTTACGAATGTTGCTTTAACACAGTGAATTCTTGTCACTTGGCTGTGGCATTGTCTAGAAATTGTTTCTGTGATTGTCTTGACCATATTCAAAACACTGCAATAGATTCAACCCGTCTATTGGAACAAGTTACCCAACACTAACAGTGGCAAATTCTACATACACAAGTTGTCTCATATATCGAATCCAAATTATTTTTAACCTTGCTTTGGTTTCTTCCATGGCGGCTATAGTTGCTTGTTCTCTCTCATTGCTATCAAACGAGTCATTTCCATCCAGGGTGGTTTGAATAGCGATTTGCTTGCGGATGCGATCAAGTGTGGCTTTGAGTTGGTCTGCATGGTTGGGGTGCATGGGTGTGGTCAGAAGACAAATATTTATTTTTTTAAAGACGGACATCAGAATTGCAGTAGAAACGTCACAGATCAGATGTATTACTGTTATTGAGCATTTTGGGATGATATTGAAATTCATGACACCCAAATTCAGTGCCATTATGAAAGACTGTTTTAAACAGTGATTATGAATCATTAGTTGAATGGTTGTGATATCGAAACCAGCTACTCGGTTGTCTTCTTGGGCAAAGCATCAAGGTGATTACCGAGTTTTACGAGAATTTAAGGAACACCTTAAGCATATAATACATCCTGGAATAGCTTAGGTAATGCATATAACAACGTCCCTTGCAATATTCCATTCATTTCCATATGAAACACAAACAGCAGCTCGATTGAAAGTTTTATCTTTCACAAAATGAAAACTTTTTTAACCCAGTAGATTATTTAGTTTGACAAGAATGTATCTAAACTTTATCTTATAAATTAAATGGATTAGTAGCTTGACTGCAAGTATATGATAAATAACACCCATGCTTTTAGATTAGGATAGGATATGATATTCATGTTTATCCCCGTGAATGGTAAAACAAAAGGAGTTAACACACAGGCAATCCTCAGATCACCTCGCGCCCGGGTTACCGGAGCCATTGCAGTGTGTTGTATATAATAGACACGTTCCTTTAATTTGGTAGAACCCATTAATCCGATGTGTTCAGGCAATGTCCGTAAACTGACTTGCCCAAAGAAACAACCGACTAGCTAGCGACCAGTTTCGCACCTGCAACCTTTCGATTGAAAGGCGACACACTTAACCGCCAGACTAACCTGCCGGACTGATTAAATAATAAACTTCCCAGATTCCCCACCACCTATATATATAAGCACACCGCGTCCTTACTTAGTTCATTTCGTGAGTCATTTATTTCCTGTCCGAGTTTTTTTGCTTCTTCATATCGACGTTTAAGAAGTTCCTTCTGTTCCAAGATTCCCTGCGACTCCGCGTAATCTCGCTTGTACAACTCGAATGCTTCTTGTCGTCCAACTGACATCTCAACATCTGTAGTCAAACAAGTTTAGTTTTGTAATGAACTTGATTGTGCAATTTATGGAGCACATGTCAAAAAGACACATTATTCAACAACTCGGCTGTGGTCATAAGGTAATATAATGTTGTTGTTTTTTTTTGAATTTTATTTACCAGTGTTCATAAAATCATATTTACCTATCTTGATTCCAGAGGTTTTTGAAACTTGTACATTATAGAATATTATTAATCTTAAAGACCGTTGGTGGTCTGCAGGTAGTGATTGTGTGAACGAAACCAGCCACTAAATAGTCGGATGTGTCCTAGGGCAAGGCACTTTGCAAACATTACCTGAATTGAGTGGATTAATGGGTTATACCAAATATCTAAACATTATACAAAACACTGCAATAGCTTCGTTAAGCAATGGTGGGTACAAGGTGATCTAATGATTTCCTTGTGATAACTCCCCCATAGTTATTTTACGCACAAGGATAAACATGAAACATGACTATTAATCAATACCTTTAATTCTACTTTTCCTTGCATTTACAACTTCCTCTTGTGGAGTTGAATATGTTTCTCTGTGGTAAGTTGGTTCTTCACTCTGGGTTTGAACGACGGCATTTCCCGTCGAGCTGTTGCTTTCAGCTTGTAAAGCACGCTTTCTCTCTTTCTTTAACATGGATACAAGAATGCCTGGAATATCAATGAAATTCATGTAAATGGAGGTTAACTTTATAAGGGGGTTGTATAAACTTGGGAAGGGATTGTATGAAGTTATGTTTAAGTTGAGCAGTGCTACACAAATGCTGTGCTGGAAAAGGTGGTAGAAGTGATATGCAAATACACTGATGCTAAACAAAAATTCAGCAAATTAAAAAAAAAGGGAAAAAATCTGTAACCAAAAACAATCGCGTAAGAGCTATCTGCGTGGTAAAAACTAATGTGTTAACGTAAATGAAGCAAAAACCCTTGTAAAATTTTGACAATAGAAGATCTTATTTAGCCAATTTGTATAATGATGTGATAGGAATCACCTAACATTCAATATATAATAATTATAATAAGTCATTGGCAGTCATATTAAAACCTAATGAAATACATCAGTAGTTTAAAATTTGCTGGAAATAATTTTACATTTACAACTGATATAAATCGTCAGAAATACAATTTAACCAGGTTTTATTTGTTTAATTTCATTTCAGCTCAATCATGATGCTCTGAAGTGGGAAGTATCGTTCAGACTATGCTTTCAGCTTAACCTGTTCTCTATTCATTACGCTTTAACATGGCATTAAAGCAACCTCCTTACTTATTTCGTTGTCTCTTTGTTGCAGAATCTCCCTCAGCCTTTGCACTTCAGCTGGGCTCAACACAGGACCAGGGGATACATTGTTTGATGACTCTTCTTCAACGGAAGCCACCTATGATATACAACTTGTGGGAAGAGCTAACGATTACTCCTGTCTTGACTATATACTGGGTGTTTGCGACCGATTTGTGAGGTGTATAAGCCTAGTATGTTTTGTTGGATACTTAAACTGGTTAGTAGGTAGTGA
Organism: Ciona savignyi; assembly: GCA_000149265.1. Taxonomy (NCBI): domain Eukaryota; kingdom Metazoa; phylum Chordata; class Ascidiacea; order Phlebobranchia; family Cionidae; genus Ciona; species Ciona savignyi. The sequence goes on from CH002606.1 coordinate 46,118, forward strand.
GCTGTGTCCTTGGGCAAGGCACTTAGTTGACATCCCATAAACCCAGTGGATTGATGGGAAGAGCTAAAACTAAAGAAACGTCTTAATCATATACAGTACACTTTAGCAGCTGTGGTAACCTAATGGTAATGTGGGGACTCTACCATACGTATTTGCGAGGTAATCTGATAATAGCCTGTGTGTTAAAGCTCCCAGCAATTTCCCATTCACAGGAATAAACATATCGTGTCCCACCTCAGAAACTTCCGGTCTTTCCTTAACCTTCTTTTTGAGAACATGATAGCAATATTGTATTTTCCTCATGTCTCCTCCTGCATCCAGTGTGGCTTCCAAATCATCATCGTTAAGATAAGCGTTAATCAGCTCGTTTAACCTGAAAATTGTACAAAATGGTTGTAAAATTTGTACAATATGTTGTCAAATTTGTACAAAATGCAAAAAAGAAATCACTAAAGTAATGAAATAAAACATATATTTGTTTTTAATAAGATATTCATGTTTATCCCTGTGAATGGAAAAGCATTTTACTCACACTGGACAATGCACTCAGAAAACATATTTTAAATGTGAATTGCACACATTTTCATTCAACTTTTATTTTCTACCAGCACTCAACGGGCTGGATTAAACAGTAGAACGAACCAAAGTGTTACGACATGTTGTGGTATTCATGGTTAATGCAAATGATATCATATCATATATTATTGTTATGCTACCGAGGCTTATAAGTCTCAGTAGCAGAAAAACTGGGCCTTAGATAAGTATTGAGATTACTACTTAACCTAAGAGTCATACAATGTAAGACCGAGAATTTTCTGGCCCTGTATTGTAAAACATATCATATTATATCATATAATCGTTTTTGTGTATGTGTGTGGCGCTACCTCAGTTAGAAACCATTAAAATAACAATACAGCTGTGTAAATGCACAACATTCCATCAACTGCTCATAGAAGAATGGAAGAAGATAAATGAATGAGTCTGACCCACCTTTGTAATTCTTCCGGAGTCAACTGATCGGTTTTCACTTCCCCAGTGACGAGTGCAAGTTCCTCTTTAAGGCCTTGGACCTCTTTTTTTAATCGAAGAATCATCTATAAAAGATGCGGTTAAGTAGCAGCAAGGGTCACATCAAATATGTTGTACCAGTTTCGGGTCGAGTTCCTCATTCAGCGTCGCTTCGTTCTTGATCAGCGCAACTCGTTGTGCAAATCGGCAAGTTGAGATGGATTCCTGGAAATGGCATTGGTTTAATATAAATGGATGATTGTCATTCGCACACAGTGTTCCTCAGTAGCCCAGTGGTCATATGGTGGGGGCTGTTAATCCCAAGTCCTGAGTTTGATTTTTACCCAAGGCAATATTTTTTAGTTTAAAGCATCAATTTAAAGCATCAAACCAAGGCAATATTTAAATAGTTTGAAGCATCAAATGTGAATGGATAAACGTCATTCGCACAAGTGTTCACCCTGAGCCTTGGTACCCCAGTGGTCAGTGGGGGGGTTGTTGATCTTAAGTCATGAGTTCGATTCTTACCCAAGGCAAGATTTTTCCGACCTAATTGTAAGACTTGTCATGAATCATATGCACTTGTCGAATTGTCCCAATGATAATCAAGAGACTTATTATTCTACCGAGACTTCTCAGTAGCGGAAAAACTTGGCCTTAGATAAGAATTGAGATTATTACTTAACATAATAAGTTGTACAATGTAAGACCAAGATTTATCTGGCCCTGTATTTTAAAACATATCATATCATACAATCATTCTTCCTCTATTATAATTAAATAGATTGGATATTTAAGTTGCACCTTCTATTACAGAAATCGATTATAAAGGATGCATCCATAATGTATTTAGTCATTATCTTGACTTTGCAAGCCATTTTAAAAAACCTATTAAGGAAATTATTCAGAAAAGGGCACAAACCGCATGTGGTTACTTACATCTAGATTCTTTTTATCTACAGCCACAGTAGCGATCATAGTTGTCATGCAGTTCCCACCCAAACTATCTCGGAGGACCGAAGTCATCATGGAGTTACGATACGGGATGTGTTGACGCTTCTTGTCCGACAGCGCAACTATCACCTGTGGATGATCATGGTGGTTGGCGGCATGTGCTTTCCATTAGTATGCATGGGATGATGGTTATTAATGTTAATCACCATAAACAATGTGATCGAAAAAAACATCAGGTGTTGCTATATTAGCTTGCATTCTAACACATTACATTCTTTATTTATAAAAACATTTTTTCAGATTAAACTGTACCCAGATTACATTGTGCTCTCCATAAATAGAAAAAAAGGGGTTATTAAATGAGCAATCCTCAGATTACCTTGCGGCCATCAAGGCTTTGCCAAGATAACATGACATTTTAGTGTTACAATTTCCTATGAGTTTTATCATACATGGGAATAAAACAGGGGTGGGTAACTTCTCTAGTCGATGGGCCAGATGTGGGAAAATAAAGTTCTTGGTGGCCCGAATTAATACATGAATTCAATATCTTTATTACAGGGTATGGCTAGATACAGTCTGCGGGCCGGTCAAAATCCCTTCACGGACAGGACCTTGCCTGCCGGCCGTATGTTGACAATGCCTGGGATAAACATAAATGTTTGGGTATGATTAAGATGTTTTTTCAGAGTAAGCAAAACTTATTTATGTTCTGCTTTAGGCAATATCCGCTAAGCGCCTTGTACAAGGACACAACCAACCAGTTGGTGGTTGGTTTCCATCTTACCACCTTTTAGCTGACACCTTTATGCACCATAAATGAACTAACAGTGGAAAATTGAAAAAGATTAAATAAACTTTAGTGAAAAGTTATTTAGATTTAAATATTACCTGTTCAAGGTAATGAAGTGACAAATTGATGTACTTGGCTTCTGTCAGCAACTGGCCACCAACTTGACTTTTTGAAACTCTCTCAGAACTGGGGAAACCCGGTGTTAGGCAAGCCATTTATAACTTTTATCAACCAAATATCAGTTGGAATCTACTAATACAATATGAAATATACTAATACCACATGGAATATACTAATACCACATGGAACTAATACCATTTCATTCACCAACATATATTTGCTTGTGCACAAAGTCTAATAATATCTATAAATATGCAGCTATGGGATGGTGTGTGTGAATATCTGACGATTGTCATCTACCGATCGAGACCAGTTCTCATATAAATTCCATGCAAAACTTACTAGCAATATCCCACGAATTGGATAACCAAAACCATATTATTTGATAATTTAATATGTCACCATAAAACTATTCCACCAATTAAATTTTCTCACAATATAATGATTATCAATTAATAACTATGGCCTTATTATTTGAAATATACATTTAGTGGAGTTAAAAGATGAAAAAACGTTTCCAATTAAGTGTTCATTATACAACTTTTAATCTGTCATAACTTGGACGATTGCTGTCAATCACTGTCAATCAATCCAATAAGTATGGTTCACCCAGCCAAATCCACGAGATGAAGTTTGGATCTTTTAATGGTGGCTGATCCCGGCTCCCTGCTTGTGATGTGGATGGTGAAGATGCAGTGAGATCGAGTGGAGGCTTGGTTCATTGGAGTCT
>CH002606.1:59787-89755 GCA_000149265.1 Ciona savignyi
CATATTTTAATATATGTAAATCTGTGATTACAATTTTTGTTGATTGAACTTGGAAGAATTGAATTCAAATTTAGCAATGGCTAAGCAAAAGGGAAGCATTTTTTTATGATATTCTATGAACAACCTACATAGAAACTAACCATTTTAGTTAATTTACTGTGGATTCTTGTGTCTCAATACCTGTAAATATCTATTTTAAAATAATCTATCTTACAGCTTATGAAAGACGATCTGAACAATGCCATCAACAAAATGTACAAAAGAAACATGTATTCTCAGGTGAACATTCATACAATGTGTGAAACTGACTATTTAACCCTTAAATTTTACTAAAATTCACGCAAATCAAACTTAATTAGGTCTTTATTTATATTTCAGCAAAATAAACATTTTAAAGTTAAAATTGTAATTTTTATCATGAAATACAAAATTAATTGCAATGAAATGAAATTTAAATAATTTAGATAAATTTATTACTTTTTTATTTAATTTAATTGATTTTAATTTATTTGAACTTTACAAAATGTTTTAAAACCAAAATAAAAAAATAGTTTCACTAAACTTTTCTTCCAATCATCCTAAATACTTTCCAGTTGGTGTTTTACCTGGAGGCCTGCGAGAGCGGTTCAATGTTCCACGACATTCTAAGCGACAAGATCAACGTGTACACCACAACCGCAGCTAACCCCTCAGAATCCTCGTACGCATGTTACTTCGACACCAAGCGACAAACCTACCTTGGAGATCGATATTCCGTGTCTTGGCTTGAAGATTCCGACAAAGTAATTATTTTTTTCCTACTTTTTTTCATATTTTTTTTCCTTTTCATATTTTTTTCATAATTTTTTTCCTTGTTTTTATTTTTTCATAATTTTTTCTTTTTATAATACTTGAGGTTGTGTTTATCTTTAATTGATCAGAAACAGTCAATTAACCGACGTTTTTAACAATTGTTGTTAGTTTATTATATTGATTGATGACAGTAGTTATAATTAAAATATAATTAAAACTTAGAATTACTCCAATATTCTTAATCTCTTTACTTGAACAATGTTTTGTATTTAAGAGCATAAAGCATATACATTTGTAGAAATTCAAAGTTTGCAAAAACTTGTCATTGTAACTAAATGCTTTTTTGTTTAGTTTACAATGTATACATACAAATTGTTTTAAAGTTTCTTTATTGTTTTGAGGAGTTTATTACAAGAAATCCTCTGACAAAAATTAATATTGGATGCATACCAAATTTATTTCTATTTTTCTGTAAAAGAAATAACACCAGTGCCGGAAAAAAAACTGAAGGAGTGCTATGCAGATACTTAAGCAGGTGTTTCTAATTAGTATCCGTAAAATAGAGAAAATATATGCTAAAAAGCTAACTGCGTACTGGGTGCTATCTGAGCATTTTGGGAAGAAAACAATTTTTTGTCGATGCTTGCAATATAGCATTAGTTGGCTTGTATTGCTACCAAGAATAATCTACATTGGTACCACACAGCTCTACCTTATAACTTACCACGCTTCGTCAGGAAAACATTGAAAGAGAGACGCTGCACAAACAATATAAAGTTGTCAAGCAGGACACCAACGTTAGTCATGTTATGCAGTATGGCGATCTGGTAAGTTTCTTACTAATGCATTCTATCATTCGGCAACCCACTATCCAACCGATTTTAAATATTTACCTGTCCAAATACAATTCCTACACATGTTTGTTCATTTAGCAGTTTTTTTCCCTATTTTAGTTATTTAAATTTGTGCTTTTGAACTCCATATTTATAATTAGCGGAAACATGATGAATTGAAACAACAATGTACAAGTCACATATGCAAGACTAGTGACAAACATAACACGACTTTGTATTCTTTAGAGTTTGAGTAACGAAATTGTTGGAATCTTCCAAGGGCAGAGAGAAAGTAAAGTGAAGCCCATGAAACTTCGGCCGATTGTAAGTAATAATGTCCTTTGTTTAGAGCAGTGGTTCTTAAACTTTTTCAGTCGCGCTCCCCTTGAGATTTGTGATTCATGCTCACGCCTCACCTACTTAAAAATCAAATTTACGAAAAATAGAGCAATAATTTATTTGCCATTACCCTGCTTAGTGTGAAGGATGCAAGGGATCGCGAATCGCTATTCGCGAACCGTTTTTTAAAGTTCGTGAATTACAATATTTAACAAAATCGCGAAAATATAAATTACCGTTAGTGATTTCGCGCACTTTTAATAATAAATCATCAACACAATATAATATAACATATTTTGCCTTCAACATAACATTTAACAATGGAATTACTATTACATTTATTTACCTTGCTTTTACTTTGCATTATTGACGCATAATAAGCATTTCTATCACGACGCAACAATAGCCATTATGCGTTAATATACCACGATTCCTTTATTTATGATTGGCGGAGATGCGACACACCTCTTTATAATAAGGTTATATGGTATTTTAACAAGTAAAATTACTCGTTTCAAAGGCTTCGTTTCGTCGATATTCGTCCTATCCTACACGCATTAACTCACGACACGTTTATTGTAGTTTATCATTACTATTTAATAACGGTACTGTTGCTTAATGAATTATCTTTCTGGCTTTAAAGATTAGTTTGAGAGGTTCTGAAACCGCATTCTAAGGCAATTTAACATAGCTAAAGCGCGAAAACGATTTTCTCGTATCCCACGCATTTCGCGAATCGTTTCAAAATCGTTAATTCGAACCCTGCAATATGTCACACTGTCATGCTCGCGCCCCCCTTGGGAAGCTTCCACGCCCCCCAAGGGGGGCGCGTCCCCAAGTTTAAGAACCCCTGGTTTAGAGTTAATTCATAGTTTGTAAGTAATAATGTCCTTTGTTCATAGTTTGTTCATAGTTTGTTCAATTAATTTAACTTTGCTGTACATAGTAATTCTGTCTTATGCAAGTTTATTTAAATCGAGATTTTATAAATTAGGTTTAGTTTATTACAATGGGTTTTGTGGGTTGTTAAGTGTTAGGTACCAGTCTGGTAAGGTTCCCACAAAGCAAATTGTGACTTTAGTAAACATAAATTGCGACTTTATTAAACATAACTTTAACTAAAATAACATGCTCTTGTAGAAACTACAGTAGTGACATGGTGCACTTTGAAACCTCTGCTGAAACAACAAGAAATGATTGGGATAACCATCCTATATTTAACACTTATAAGCTCACAAATCATTCGATAACTTAATATTGATTAAAAACAACAAAAATATAACTAATTAAACCTGAATTTAAGATTGCAACAAAGATGGCAATAGTTATGTAGCTGAAACAAAATGCATAAAGAATATTGGCTTTATGATTCTGATCATTTTAAGTCGTATTAAAATATGTTTTTCTTGCATTAAAAGTACGATGATGTCCCATCCCCTGACGTGCCCATCCACATACTTCAATACAAGATCTCGATGGCCGCAACATTCCAACAACATCAACAACTTCAGTTGGAGTTGAACAAGGAGCTAGAGGTATTCCTTATATTATGGCTATGTAGTTGCATGTGCAGGCATTTGGAATAGTAAGGTTGTTAACTGAACCTGTGAAAAGTGTGGCAAGTAGTTGATGTCTTATTCTACCACCACTATGGGATAAGTACACCCCTAAATTGGATACACCCATATTTTCATAATTTCACCACTTAATTATGGCTGGTAAGAAAAGTTTCAGATAATGTAAAATTTTGTTAAACAATCTAAATTTTTTCTGTTTAATTTAATAAAGCAAACTAAGTTTAGTTTCTAAGTTTCATAATTCTTAAATTGAAATATTAAAATTAAATAAGATTTAAACTTTAAAAAAGGCTCAAAAATAGCGCCTGAACTAAAACCTTTTTCAACGATGACACAAACCAGCTTCAAAATTATCAAACCAGCAGAAGGACTAATTGATGAATCATCAATTCCATTTATACCCAATCTTGGTGTAGAAGTGTAGTGGGTGTTTTTATTATTCACCACTAAAATTGTATATGAACATTTTTTACATATTTTTATGCTTTGGAATTAACACAATATTAACACCATATTATCAGAATAAATTAACACAATTAACACAATATTATCTTTAATAAGGAATTAACACAATACTATCACTTCCAGCAGTTTGGTTGGTTAAGTTCCTAGTTCTATGGTAATAACATCATTTGGTAGATTTGAGTTTGTGTTGTTTTTATAATGTTTCTTGCTGAAATAACATCAAATGAATGTTGCAAATTGCCGTCATTGTTTATGTCAAACCAAACAATAATTTGAAACCATTTGTTTTTGTTTAATGTTGTAAGGGAAATGTTTATAACCAAATTAAAGTATTGTTTGCAAACCAAATGAATGACGTGTTTGAATACCTTTTTATATTTAAATATACTTCTGGTATTCTCATAAATTAGTAAATTTGTTTTGATTATAGACAAATGCTAGTGCTATGCTTATGAAAGTGGAGATTTAAAAACTCTTATCTTATGTTTGAATAGATGGATGTGACATTTTTATACATATGGGATGAGAAGTCACGCTAAGCATTTATCCATGTTTACTCTCTGATAACTCCCACAGTCCAGTTGCTTGGGCTGTTGTGTTTTGTATTGTAGATTTTTTTATGTGCAACTGTCCATTTGAGTTTAACCCATTAATCTGGGCAACGCTAAAAGAAGGGAAAGAAGGAAGGAAGGAGGGAAAGAGGGAAACTGCTCACTAAAATTACGGAAACTAATTTTAACCCTTCCCTAAACACTAATCTTAACCCCAAGACTAACCCTAACTCCAACCCCATGTTTAAAACTAACTCTAATGTCATAATCTTTATTTAGCATGCAGTTTCCCTTTTTTCCGCCTTCCCTCCTTTTAGTTTTCTCCCACAAATCCACTTGGTCCAAGAGACTGGTTCATATCGACCAACCATCGCAAATAGAATTCACAACCAGTCATCTCACACCGTTTCAACACAGATGCGTCGTCGTATTCAGTGGACCATGCGCAACATTGCCAACCTAGCTGCCGCAGAATCCAACGAAAACAGCCTTGTGTTTCATACAATGCCCACGCTGTTGGACCTTCCATGCTACTCACAAGCCATCCAAGCATTCGACGCAATGTGCTATGAACTGGATGATGTATGTCGTATTTCATTATTGACTGAAATAGAAAATCACTTTCTAATAATTATTTAGATGGAAAATATTATTCCGGATAAATCTTTTTTTACCAAGACTATCTTACAACTCCATGCATTAGGATTTGAAGTTTCAATCATGTTTTATAATGTCATGTATAAGTTATAAGATTGATCTCGTATTGCATCAGATTTTACCCAGCGAATGAAATGACTCATTTCACTCATTAATCATGATGATTGACATTAATTTTAGATCGTGACCAGTCTTCCCACACGATTCTATTACTCAAAACAACGGGTGCGCAACAACAAACAAACAAACAAGTCCTATGGTGCACAATAATGACTGCGATTTGAAGTTTTTCGCGAGTAATGCTCGGTTACGGTAGCGTTCATCGACCAACTAAAACATCGTCCCAATAATGCAACTGTCGCCGAGACACATTTTAGAAACACGTCTCGATAAACTTTCCACACTGTGTATAACACATTGTAACGTCGCCAAAACACTTTTTTAATTACGTGTTGATAAACTTTCTACACAGTGTATAGTGTATAACAATTAGTAACGAATTTGAACATTGTTCATTCCATGAATTTGCTGTTGTTTATGGCTTAATTTTCACGCGGCACTTAACGTGTTAAAAATCGCTCGGCGACCCTGAGAAAAGAATCACAGCTCTGTGCACGATCATCCCAAGTCTACCTGTTTGTTAAAGTCAGTGAATATTGTAACACTTCTAGGATTCGCGTATAATACCTGTAGTTTATGCCGGATTTTGTATTTGTTAAAACCACAGCAGGATACGACCGCTTGCTAGTACGTTCAAATTACAACTCCCCAAAAAAGGCTATATCGTTAACACACCGCGTACGATGCAAAGGCGCAAACACGTGATAACACTAATTGGTTCACGCTAAAAAGAAAGCAAGGCGCATGTTAATAATTACAGCACAACTGAGGAATTACACTGTTACAAATAGTACACCGCATTCAATCACATGCCAATATATCCACCACTAGTGAACTGCTATGTCAGGTATTGGAATTGTATTTAACATTTAAACACATTCCCAGCATGAATACGCGTACCGTCAGCTCTTCGTGTTTGGCAACCTCTGCGACAATGGAGTACCAGTAGACACGTAAGTTATGTCGTTTAATTAATATTTGTTTCAACAGTATTGTTTTTGACTAGGTTTGGTGGCCGCGTCCGAAATATATTAATTTAGTTATATCCTATCTTTCAAATGACGTGTTTTAACGACTGTTCGTTTTGCTGTTTTTTTCTGATCCTGAGTTGTGTTTTTGCTTCATGTGCCATTAATTATTACTGGGCAAAAAAACGAATTAACTCAACTAAACTAAAAAAAACTTAAGTTTGAATCACTTGGTTTGGATGGGGTAGACTTGTTTTTTACCCGTAGATGGGAAAATGCAAGGATTATTAAACGGTCAATCTTTTGAACTATTATACGACCACCGTCGGGTTATCGAACCTATTGCGGTATGTTGTGTACGATTAAAACATTTTTAACACAAGTTTTTTAAAGCTCTTTAAAATGATAACTATGTTTCGTTTTTATTCCATTAAACCCTGATAAATAAACGTGGTTAATATAAACTCTTAAATAACTATCTAATTTGAAAATATAACACATTTTTTACTTATTTAACCCAAATACATAGACCGACTACATGTGTGTACTGCTAAATGGCTTATTTGATAGTCGTGTTAAGTGGTAAGAGGGTAGCTCGCAAAATGCATAAGTCAATCTATATTTGTATACCACGATATTTTCTGCAATTACTTAAATAACCAACAACGTTAGTCTTACATATACTGGGCACGGGTAGTATAAACAATCATCATAATTAAAACTGACAGGAAATGGAGAATTGTTACCATGACGGCAGTAGTCAAATTATCTCGGAAATGTTTTGTTACAAACTCGCTGCGTCGAGAATTAGTAGCAAATTGTCCTTTTAAGTGCCTTTGGGCAAAGCACTTAGCTGACATCGCATGTACCCAGTGGACTATTGAAGTGTACTAAAATTGAAGGAACGTCTCTATCATACACAACACACTGCAATAGCTTTGCTAACCTGGCGGTTTGCGCTGATAGTTCCACGCACATTTAATAACTCCCCCTGCGTTTCCACCATTCTCGGAGATAAAACACGGATATCTTCAATTACCTTAGAGTTGCTTACCACACTAAACGTTAAGTGCTATACTGCTATACCCAACTACAAATCGGAACTACAGGAGCTTCCAACACCACTTTAATCACCACAGTCAAAATTCACTTTTCATTGCAGAATCGTGGAGTCAACTCGCAAGACTTGCTCCAACATCGTCTGACGTCATCGGTTCCATTCATTTTAAGCCATCTTACCAAGTTCCTTTATAATATCCTCATTTATGACCCAAACCGTAGTGTCTGTTCCCTATTGTTCCTTACCGATTATATCACCACCGACACAACATTTTTATGTTCCCTTTTTCACCTCTTATTTCCGTTTTTAATCTTTATAAAAGCACTTAATGTCCAGACTGACAATTTAAAGCCTTTTTAGTAATGTACGAGCTTTTATGTTTTTATATTGCGCGTTCCTTGCATAAACAGGCAAATCTAGGTAAAGAACTGTATTTTGTTGCCGAAAATACTTTTTTTTCCTTGGGTTTATTTTCAGTTCTATTTTTCAGTGTGATTTCCCTATTTCTCACGCCTTCCTTTAATCGGCATATACGTCATAAACCCATTTGTTTCGTTACATTGTTAGTTGTACTACAATACATGATAATACATAATACGTATCACTTTATCGGGTCTTTTATTAGCCTCGTCTGCAACCAGACATTGTTAAACTTCGACATATGATTAAATCCAGCTATTTAACCGTCGGACATTACCCAATTATTTTTGGCTACTACTTTAGGATAGGATAGGATATTCATGTTTATCCCCGTGAACGGGAAAACCAAGGGGGTTAACACACGTGCAATCGTCAGATTACCTCGCGCTCATCGTCGGGTTACCGGAGCTATTGTACTGTGTTATTATTGAGACATTTCTTTAATTTGGTAGAACCCATTAATCCGCTGAAAACAGGCAATGTCCGTGAAGCCCAAGAACACAACCGACTAGCTAGCGACAGTTTCGCACCTGCAACCTTTCGATTGAAAAGCGACGCACTAAACCTACAGACTAACCGGCCGGACGGGGGCATTCAATCTGTTTGAGCTTTTTTATATGATAGTATACTCTTTATACAATAGTAATCTGTTTATTTCACGGACTGTTTATTACCTTGGGCGCAGTAGTATCGCAGCTCTACTATTGCAGTGTTTTGAATACGCTGGAGACATTGCTTAAGTTTTGGTTCAAACTATGATCCGCTGGGTTCAGGCGATATCCGCTGCTTATCTTGCCCAAGCACACAACCCAAACAGCGAGTGGTAAGATACAACCACCTTACGATTGGCCGTCCGACGGATACCGGTAAGATGTACACCAGCCGGTTAGTCTAACTCAGGGATGTCCAACCTTTTATTGTACTGGGCCGCATTGTCACTTAAATAATTCAATGGGCCGCAGAACCTATTAAATTTAAATAAAAAGGGCAGGGTTCGAATTAATGCGCATAAGGATCGCGCGAAAAAAATTTTGGCAATGATAAATTGCCTTAAACGTCCAGAAAGATATTTATTTCATAAAGCAGACAGTACCGTTATTTAGTAGTACAGTAATGATAAATTGCAATAAACGTAAATTCAAAAGGGGTGTGTCGCATCTCGCCAATCATAAATAAAGGAATCGTGGTATATTAACGCATAATGGCGATTATTGCCTTGTGATAGCAATGTTTATTATACGTCAATAATGCAAAGTAAAGCCGAGGTAAATAAATAATGTTATGTTAAAGCAGTGATTCCCAACCGCGGCTCCCAGCTAGCCTTCTTGCGGCTCTTATTGACCTTTGAAAATCCCCTAAAAAATATTATAAAAATCTGATTCTAATAAAAAAAATAAAATTAGTATTCTAAAATTACCCTTGCTTAGTTTGAAGGCTGGGAAAAAAGTTTTTACTTCGTAGTTAAGATTAGAGGCAAGGAAAATTGTGAAAAGGCTGCTATTGTTACGTCACTGTTTTCTTAAAGCAGTGTGTTTTCATGCGGCTCCATATGTATTCTAAAATTTGAAATTTGGCCCCGACACTAAAAAAGGTTGGGAACCACTGTGTTAAAGGCAAACGATGTTATATTAACGTGTTGAGGATTTATTATTGAAAGTGCGCGAAATCAGTACTGTACCGGTAATTTATATTTTCGCGATTTTGTTAAATTTTGTATTTCGTAAACTTTAGATAACGGTTCGCTAATAGCGATTCGCGATCCCTTAATTCCAACCCTGAATGGGTACATAAATAAACAATTAAAAGCCATTAATTTCATCTTTGAAAAAAAGAACAAATAACACACATATAGAAAGAAACAGAATCTTATTTCTGCAATACAAAGTCAATGAAATAAGTTTTTGTCGTTCGTCGGTTTCTTTTTGTAGTTTTGATGTTTACTGCGTCCCTAAAAGCTGACTGATACATTTGAATTGGGCCAAGATTTAAAGTTCAAAATACTACTTGAAGTAAAAATAACTAGCGGGCCGCACAAAAATCTCAGGTGGGCCGCACTGCGGCCCGCGGGCCGCAGGTTGGACATCCCTGGTCTAACTCTTGTCCGGCCCGGTCGTCTAACGGTTAAGTGCGTCGCCTTTCAATCGAAAGGTTGAAGGTGCGAAACTGGTCGTTAGCTAGTCGGTTGTGTCCTTGGGCAAGGCACTTTACGGACATTGCCTGAACCCAGCGGGTCAATGGGTTCTACTAAATTGAAGGAACGTGTCTATCATATACAACACACTGCAATAGCTCCGGTAACGCGACGATGGGCGCGAGGTGATCTGACGATTGCCCGTGTGTTAACCCCCTTGGTTTTCCCATTCACGGGGATAAAAATGAATATCCTATCCTATCCTATCCTATCCTAGTCTGGTGGTTTAGTGCGACGTCTTTCAAACGAAAGTTTGAAGGTTCGAAACTGGTCGTTAGCTATTTAATTGAAGAAACGTTTAAATCATGTACAACAGAATGCATAGCTTCGGTAATCTGACGATTGCCCGGGTGTTAACCCCCTTGGTTTTCCCATTCATAGGGATAAACATGAATATCTTATCTCTATCCCCTAAATGGCTGAACAAAACACGTTGGATTATTTCCCGTAGCTCGAAGTGCTAAGCCCCGCTGCTTTATTTGATTTTTTATGATAGATCTGTCAGTAAGGTCGCCAGTGTTCTGCAGGTTGTCGTCGTAAGGTTGTGGAATTAAAACCATTCGCTCTTTGGGTTGTGTGCTTGACCATGATATGCATCGGATATCGCCTGAATCCAGTCGATTAATAGTTTGGACCAAAACTTATGCAATACCTTGGACAAAGCACTCGGCAAACTTTAGTTAATCATTTTTCTTAGCGTACGGACACCTGTATCTAGTGGATAATGATTTATACACACGCTAAAAAGAGTCTCAATCATACAAAACGCATTACAATAGCTCCAGTAACACGTCAGTACGCGCAGGTAATCTGACAGTTAACTTTTTGATAATTCCCAACGTTTTACTATTCATGGGATAAATATCCTATCTATCCTACCGCCGTAAAATTATCCACAATTTCCGATTTATACAATCAACTTGCTGGTGCAGTTTAGTGCACAAAAATTGCAGGTAACACGTAGTAAAGTACATCAGCAATTAGGTAAGCAGGCATAAGTGTGAGATTCTAATTTCCTTGTGCTGTTCACAATTATGTTTATTATTAGCAGTAAATCACCTGCTCTTATGCTAACTCAAAAACCAATTGCTCACAATTAGCTGCTGAGTAAACGACGGTAATCGAAGTTTGCGGGTCAGCAAGGCAATTTACAAGCCAATTCAGCGACAGGAACGGTATATCAGGGATGCTTTATTGCGAAGAAATCGAGGAAGCTTGCATACCTCACCTTACCCCGGGCAGTTTGCATAAAACAAAAGTAAGACTTCCGCGATGTTAATTCATTTGATGATATATTCACCACAGTGGTAGAATAGAGCTGCACGCTTCACGTTTTTTTACCTACAAGAAAAGTACATTGTTAGAGTGAAAGTTATGCTGCTGAATTCGTTAGCTCCGTTTGTTATTATTCTAGGCGCGTATTGTCTTCCAAAATCACAAGGTAACGTTATGCTTTATTTATCTCTCTGGTAAAACACTTAAGCCTTGTAGTCCTACCGGTTAGTCTGGTGGTTTAGGCCGACGCCTTTCCACCGAAAGGTTACAGATTTGAAACTGGTCACTAGGTAGTCGGTTGTGTCCTTGCAAGGCATTTGCCAGACATTGCCTGAACCCAGCAGATTAATGGGTTCTACCAAATTAAAGGAATATGTAACACAACACATTGCAATAGCTCCGGATACCCGACGGTGGGCGCGAGGTGATCTGACAATTGCCTATGTGTTAACCACCTTGGTTTCCATTTACGGACATAAACTTGAATATCCTATCCTATAGCAAGTATACGTTATTTATTTTCCTCTCTCAGGTTTGAAATGCTGGACTTGTGAAAACGAACCTAACATTGAAGCATGCGACAAAAATGCGGTTTTAAAAACTTGTAGATTTAATCAAGTAAGTCATTCTTAGTTTGTTTCATTGAAACTTTCTTATGTAGGAATGTGTATTTTCATAAATCGCGCACCCGTTCCAGTTACCGGTGCTATTGTATTATATTGTAAATGAATGGGCCCTTATTACCTAATTAACCAGTTAGTATAATCGTTATTAATATTATTATTTAAAAGTCAACGCACTATAAACAACTCTGCTATATGGATTATTTACGATGACAGTTTTACTGACTCCGCATAATTTGTCCATTGACAGCGATCATGTCAGACCGTCGCCCGGAGAATCGGAACACCAGACAACATGTTCAGCGTATCACGAGGTTGTAAGCAAGTCATGGCGTGTTTGAACGACCAAGCCCAGGTAACGACCCCACTTGCTATTCACCGGCCCTAACTTTTTATTGATTCGGTCGCGCTAACCATTAGGCAACACACAACCGTGCCGCAAAGAAATAATTTTACTTTATTTTACACAAGTTGGCACGCTGTAAGAAAAATACAGCGCCCTAGATTATAAAAATGTAAGAAAAATACAGCGCCCAAGATCACGTCCGTCGGTGGGTAAGCATTATTAGGCCATGCCCATAAACACTCTTGCGGGCGGCGGACAGTTGGTTCCCTCGTCATAAGATAACTTGCTTACGTGCCAGCTTATGTGAAATAAATTAACTGTGGCCCGGCTCTCGAGTGTTTGTGAACCTGGTCTAACACTTATTACTAATATATCAAAGATATAACAAAATTTTTTTTAGAACGGATTCCCAATGCCTGGATTTCGGGTAAGTGTTATGGTATAAAGGGCGAACAATTACAATCCCGGGCTTTCCGAACCAACCATTTGTATTTTTTACTGAGCTAAGTTTGGAAGTCCTGACAGGCTCGTCATCAAGACTGTTTTTGTATAAAATTAGTATATCTTCCAATCGTGTCAACCGTCGGTAGTATTTCGGTCACGCCACCGTACACCCTCAAGTCCATAAAGTCGGACAAATAGCTCTTGGGTAGGTGCGGCGCCTTTCAGTAAAAGTTTTCAAAAATGAAACCTGCTGCAAGGTTCGGGCAATTCATTTAGCGGACATCGCCTGAACCCAGTGGATAAGTGGGTTTAGATAAATACGTACTCAAACTGAAGAAACGTCTTAATGTTATATAACACACTGCATCAGTAGCCCAGTTAACCCTAAAATTAGCCTGAGGTAATCTGACGATTGGTTGCGGTATAAACTTCCAGTAGGCCTATGTATTTCATCCACATGAACAAACATGAATATGCAATCCAAGTAGCTATAACTAAGATAATTACTAGTTTATGTATATTGAACAAGATCTCGGTCCGACCGGTTAATCTGGCGGTTGAGTGCGAAGCCTTTCAACCGAAAGGTTGCAGGTTCTGAACTGGTCTCTAGCTAGTCGTTTGTGTCTTCGGGTAATGCACTTAACGGACATTGCCTGAACCCAGCGGATTAATGGGTTCTACCAAATTAAAAGAACGTGTGAATCATATACAACATAGCCTACTGCAATAGCTCGGGTAACCCGACGATGGGCGCGAGGTGATCTGACCATTGCCCGTGTGTTAACCCCCTTGGTTTTCCCATTCACGGGGATAAACATGAATATCCTATCTTATCTTTTCATTAATACGCTGATCAGATGCCAACCAACCCCCAATGCAATGGAGCGAACCCATCAGCTGTTTGTAGATGTTGTTGCAATAATGATGGTTGCAACAGGGGACCTCTCACGTGCATACCAGGTAGTTTTTTAGTTTTAGTTTATTCACTCTTGCCCCAGTTTTTAAAAATGGCAAACGAATATAATCTCGACACAGGTACGGGAAAAGACGGCAAAACAAACAGTCGTTAAAACACGTCATTAAAAAAGGATATATTTAATAAATATAGCGGACGCGGCCGCCAAACCTAGGCGAAAAAACAATATTAAGCCATCAAAATTTAATTAAGACCAAACGATATATAGCCCTGAAGAAGAGTGTGCGGTAAAGCGAGACCAGTACTGAAGGTGCCCATGTACATGTCTGTCTATATGAAGATGTAAACGTAAAACACCCCATTTAATAAAAATCTCACGTGCATACCAGGGTGTAAGGCCTTTCACGTGCAAACCAGGCTGTAAGACAAAATATTTGTTTATTATCGTAATGGAATACCGGAGAGGGTGTTTTTCAAATTGCATCTTATTAATATTTCATAGTCGACTTCAGCGTTCCCTAAATCAATACCCATGTGCATGTCTGTCTATATGAAGATGTTAACGTAAAACGCTTCATTCATTAAAAATGGTTCAATGGTATTTTGCCTACGCCCATATTAAACAAATTGTATAACAGAATACTTAAAAATGAATAAACTAAACTTATGTTTATCTACTTAAATCGAAAAGTGTTATCACACAAGAAATCGTCAGATTACTTCGCGCCCACCTCCGGATTACATGAGCTATTGGAGTGTGTTGTTATGATTGAGACGTTGCTTTAAGCAAAACCCATTAATCTACTGGGTTCATGGATATCCCCCGCCCACAAACTGCATTTGTTTTTAAGTTGAGGTATTCTGAAAGGGTCTGCAACAGTAGTCCCAACAAATAACCAGAAGATAGTTAGTTTACTGAGTAGACAACGCTAAGACTTTTCATTTTTAATATTTACTTTTCCTCTGAGGATATAGTTCAAAATCCAACTTCATACGTTCCCCTAATTTCCACACTAACCCCAACCTTAATTCCCGCGACTCAGAAATCAGTTGCCCCGAACAGAAGAACGTACAAAATGGTGCTGTGGTGTGCAGCAATTCAAACCGAGTGGGATCGAAGTGCAGGAGGATTTGCAAGGAAGATTATTACGTCTACCCAAGCGGATCTGACGTCACGGTGTGCGGGGAGAAAGGAAGATGGAATGGAACGAAGTCGTGCTGTGCAAGTGAGAATATAAACCTCGTTCATACATAACCACGTTCCCAGTGCAGTCGGGTTAACTTGTGCCTACTGTTGGGCCAAAGATATTGCTCTGTGTTGAATACGGTCGAGATAAAGTATTCAGATAAAATAAATATTGTTCATATGGAATATTCATGCTTATCATAATGAACGGGGAAACGCAAGGGGCGTTAACGTAAGGGCAATCGTCAGATTACCCTATGCCCTGCGTCGGATTATCGGAGCTATTGTAGTTTGTTGTGTATGATTAAACTGTTCCTTTAATTTTAGTAAAACCGATAGATTCATTGGGTCCATGCGGTGCCCGTTAAGGTTTATGCAATTTCGCGGCCACGTTTTGACTGGCGTTGCAACGTTTGACGTGCAAACTAACGAGATGGACATTAGGCACAACTCGCTACCAAGCAAAATCCTTCTAACCAGCGACATTTATCAGGAATGTGTCCGCCGAACGGGTTCTTGGATATTGTATTCGTGCTACACACATCCGATGCAGAAAGTTGGAGAATTGGCAAAGAAGTGATCGCAGCCACACAAGCGTAAGTGTTTGAAGCAGGATTGGGATATAGACAGGAACGATTAGGCTAGTTGTTGCCAAAGCAACAATTGCCCTTATACCGTATTTACGTAAATAGGTTGTTACAGCGGAAGGTTGTTCAAAGAGTAATAGTGAGCAGCATGGGCATAATTTGTTCTGTAACAACCTTCCCTGTAATAACTATAACTGTAGCAATGTCCCATTGTATTTGACATAATGCAACGAAACCCGGCTTGGGGTGTGGAATTGTGTTATAACCCACTACGTTTTCGGTGTTATAACCAGTGATGGGATTGAAGAGGTTCACATGAGTTCGGTCAAACGTCGTGATAATCACCGATCCGATTCTTGCTTTTTTACAGACATTAGACCTTTTAGGGAAGATGTTGTTAGTAAGTACGATACAAAAGAGAACCTGTTCTTAAAATTTTGAATCCCATCACTGGTTATAACCCCCACTACGTTTTTTGGGGATAAAAACGTGAGTACGCAAGTTCACACTACTTTAAACAGCTCATATTGACCACCATACAACCCCCGTGTACGTTCTTATACTTTCAGTTTATTCACTCTTGGAAATGGTCTTGCTCGAATTGGGTTTTTGGCCGCCGGTTCATCATCCTTCGAAACTTCGCCGATTCAACTTATTGACGTCACTAAGAGCGATTCTTTAGCTCAGGCGATCCGAAGTCAAACTTTCACCGACAAAGGTAAATATGAAGAGACAGTAGACTATTCATAAGCAAGCACAGCCGAGAGCCTGACCGACCGACCGTTTAACTGGCACTTTTTTCACGGGTGGTATTCAAACAATTCGTTTTCCTATCTCTAAAATGCAAATTAACCCCATGAAAGTGACTATCACTTCAAATCCTAGGGGAATTCTTAGATTTTTTAAAACTCAAAACTGGGGCTGGGAAATCGAAGGTTTGCAAAATTTCTAGTTGTTTCCCATCCGTACATTGCGGATTTACTCCAACAAAACAACTAAGAAATGCACAATGGACACCTTCATTTAACCAAACGATTTTAAAACTGCAAAACCATTTTATTTACTTACTTTAGCACAACTGTAAGTAAATCTTGTGTTGGTGTTATTATAGCTTACGTAACAACTTACTTTAGCGTCGTTCGGCCGTGTAGACGAGCCCATCATGGATTCGAAACTTGGATAAAAAAAAGTAAAAAAAAAACATATTGTGCGACGGATTCCTATACAAAAACGGTCGTAGTGATGAGCCCATCCTAGGTTCAAAACTTGGCTCGGTAGAAAAATTACTTTAGCATGAGTTGTAAGAATCCACCAATTTATGCGTTTCGCAGGCAACAAAGACTCAAGTCCGGAGAGAGCCTTGCAGTTTGCCAAGAACTCAATGTTTACGCAACAGAATGGGGACCGAGCGAAGGCCGCTAATATCGTTGTCTTTGTTACCAACATCGCAGATCCCAGCGCTGACTTGACGAGTGTTGCTAGTGCATTTCGCGACAGTAGAATCAAGGTGGAAAAGTATTCATGTTTTATTTCTGTGGGTGGAAAACGCTCGTAGCGTTATAACGGAAAATCGTCGAGTTACCTTGTGTCCACAGTCAGGTTGCCCGATAAATACCTTAGCAGAAGCACACAGCCGACTAGCTATATGTTGGTTTTGTTTTCGACAGTTTCTAGGTCCACCGTCTATTACATTTGTACACAAAGTTGGGTTGCAAATGCTTTTTATTTGCGCATAATATATGTTGTGTGATAATTCGTAATTTCCTACAGCCCGTTAGACCTATCAATTCGAAAACAAATATGGATACGGAAAAATCTTTTTTCTGGTGAATGGGAAAACTCGTAAAATTACCTCTTTGGGTCACCAGAGCCCCCCGTTGGATTAACGGAGCTATACTGCAGTATGTTGTGTTATACTAACCTAAATAACCATTTTCGTTTTCAGGCGTTCGCGGTCGATTTGCAGGATCAAGGAACTCCAAATGACCAAAGCCAGCTTTTAAAACTCACTAGATCACGTGATCACATCTTCACCTGGCGGCCAGGATACTCGAACCGACGACTTTCGTTCCAAATAGGAGCAGCTCTCTGTGGAAATCCCTGCGAGCAACTCTAATTCGTTTCACGCGTATTTAAGCGAAGAATTGTTTTGTACTTTCTATTTAAAAAATGAACTATTAAATTTATTTTCTAACTGTTTATTTTTTAGTTTATTACAGAGTTTATTACATTTTGAGATTGTTAAGTAACAAGTAAAACACATCTTGACACAGAAACAGAAAAAGTCGTAAACAACAGTATTTAAAAGACCTTATAAAAAACGATATAAATTTAAGTATAACGGACGTAGTCGTTAAACGTTAAAAAGACATAGAATACAACAAATCATTTAAAAAATATTAAATGACATAATTCCCTTTAGTAGAGTGTGCAGTATTGCGTGTCAAATACTACAATGCCAACCAGTTATTTACCATTATCTGTTTAGCAAAAAAACTCTCAAAAAAATAACACGCACAGCTGTTATTACGAGAAAAGTGATCTGTAGTCGTCATACACAAAGTCATATTACCGGAGATATTGCTGGGAAAACTAAGAGTGAAAGAAGAAAAAAGGGAAACTGCACACTAAAATGAAAAAAAAATTGCGGTTAGGGTTAGTTCTGAGGTTGCAGTTAGTGTTTAGGGCAGGGTTGAAATTAGTTTATATAGTTTTAGTGAGTCGTTTCCCTTCTTTTATTGTTGCCCGCCGGTGTTGGAATACTCTGCTGTGTTTCCATATTTTTTGACTGCACAATGCTCGTACCACAAACGCCTGTGGTCAGAAGGTAAAAATGTGTCGGCTAATTTGGTTAAAACTATTAGAAATACTAATGTTTGTTAGAAAACCAAAGAAAAATCGCCAAACGGTCTAAAATTACAATATGGGCTGTTTTGGCTAGAGAATATCGCTTAAACCTGGTGGATTAATAAATTCTACTGAAAGAACATTAATAGCTCTTAACCCGACAACTAGTATAATATCCTACTTGCTGGAATAAAACATTAATATGCTAGTTTGAACTGTTTAATTTTGAGTTTCGAATTTTAAACAATCTGGAAACAATTTTCGTTTATATTAACATTAGGCAAACATCTTGAAATACAAATCACAAAGTAGTCATTCAAGTTGATGCAATTAAGCGCTCGGGGGCGGTTGACGCAACTTGCTTGAATGTGTTTATTTGGTAAGTGTGGCCGAAATGGTTAACTCGACCGATACATATACCGACTTCTATACAAAAAAACGGTCCTTGTGAATAGCCCATCATTGGTTCGAAACTTAGCTTAGAAAAAAGTTATTTGGCGGTGGAGAAGTTTTTATTCACGGTTACCGACCGCTATCTCGCGCCTTCAGCTCAATTCTTAAGATATTGCAGTTGTTCAACTTATAAATTTACTAGGTCCATCTAATGTCTGCTCAGTGTCTTACACACTGGGATTTGATTCCGCCTTTCAGCAGTCAGATTGTCGACGATCTTAACGATTTAGCTAACCTGACGTAAAATGTCTCAATCATGTAAAAAAAACTCCGCAATAGCCTAGTTAAATTTATCGCACCTAGCACGACGCACCTAGTACGACTCCACTATTTTCTGCTGAAGATAAATAATAAAAATGTTCATAATTTTTCAATGTTAACTCCACGAAAAGTATCAAACAAGATGGGCAGAAGTTAATCATCCGGCAATTCGTACAAGTCGTCCGCGAACATGTAGATGCGGTTTTCACAGGCGACGATCATAATGTCCTTCTCTGGGTGCATGGACAACGAATGTATCACTTTGTTCGTTTTCACTTTGAGTTTTTTCACCACAGTCGCCTCAACCAAGTCCCACATGTAGACGTGGCCGTCTTCCGACCCGCTGATCACGTGGTCGTCTTTACGGTTCAGTGCACACTCGATCATATATTTCCCGTTCCCATGCCCTTTATACTCTCCTGTAAAAATAGAAATTTATTAATTTTCTGGGTTCAGGAGATGTTTGCTAGTTACTTGCTCAAAGCCAGAAGCAACTAGCTATAGACTAGTTTCGAAACTGCAACCCTTCATCCTAAAGAAAACGCATTATCTTAACACGGTATTTTGATAAAAAAAAACTAAGAATTCATGATACAACATTCCTAATATACAAGATTCCATTTAATCATTTTCTCATAAATAGTACAATTTATTGAGAAAAAATCTTTGCATTGAAGAAAAGAAACCAAAATATTCTTAAACATACCGAGCATTTCACCAGTTGAAACATCGAGCAATCTGATTGTGCTGTCGTGTGATGATGTAAGAGTGCATTGTCCATCCTTAGTGAAGCAAGTGCAGGTCACTGCTGATCCGACGTTGTCTGAATGCATGGAGCCAATTCTGAGGTCATAACGTCGAATCTTTCCGTCGATGCTTCCTGTTAGGACTTCGTGGTCGGAAACCTGGAAGGGTGTTTTGCAAGAATAGTGTAAAGTTTTATTTTATTTCTATGTGGTTTAAATTTTTTGCATTTTTGGACGCTCGCCAATGTTACGTTATTGCCTTGTTTCGTTGATTACTTAATTGCCTGATTTTCTGTATATTTGGTTGTACCTTTTCGCTCTAAGTTAGTTACGAGTTGTGTAGTTGTGCAGTTGGGAGTCGTGTGAAATAAATTGTGCTGAAACACTACAATAGGATAGGATAGGATATTTACGTTTATTCCAGTATATAGAAAACCAATGGGGTTAACACACAGGCAATTGTCAGATGACCTCGCGCCTATTGTCGAGTTACCGGAGCTATTGTAGTGTGTTGAATCTGTTGTTTTTTATCAGGGAAAGTATAAATTA
Organism: Ciona savignyi; assembly: GCA_000149265.1. Classification (NCBI taxonomy): domain Eukaryota; kingdom Metazoa; phylum Chordata; class Ascidiacea; order Phlebobranchia; family Cionidae; genus Ciona; species Ciona savignyi. The sequence goes on from CH002606.1 coordinate 79,994, forward strand.
AGAAGTCCAACCTCTGCTAAAAATAGTAGTAGTGCTTTGAGGACACTTCTGGTCAAAAGTTAACACTTACAAAAAAATGTCTTTTAAACTTTCTATTTCTACAAAATATCCATAAAATAATTGCAAAAATAAGAGTGTGCCTGACATTTAAAGGCTAAATTAAGTGTGTTACCTTGTAATTAAGAATCTTAGTTGCTGTAACTGAACATATACAGCTGTACTTATGGACAACTGACTGATGATAAACACAATATTATTATTTAGCTGCTTGTCTGTAATTGTGCTAACAGTCTAATTGATCAGTAATGGTCATTAAATTTTAACATTTTTTGCCATTTTGCTTGGGTTTGGTGTGCTAGTGCTATGTTTAATATTTATGTGCTTTTGATGTGTTTTAGCGACTGTTCCTCTTGGGTAGGGCACATAGCAGACATTGGCTGAACCAAGCATATTAATGGGTTAAACTAAAACTGGAAAATAAAAACATTTTAATTTTATGTAGCATACTGCAATAGCACCCGTAATTTAAAAGTTGACTTGAGGTGAAATTATCCATGTATTAACTTTACCATATTTTTTCATTTATACAAATAAAACATGAAAATACAGGTTTATCCAAGAAGTTCGGATTGTATACAAAAATTAATCCACCCCGCTAAAACATAAGAAATCCAAACCTGAATGCATGAAATGCTGTCCTTTGCTTCATCCATGATTTGAATGGCGTTTCCCTTTTTCGATCGACAATCCCATGCACGGACTGAAGAGTCGACTGAACCGGACAAAATAACTGTGGATTCCTCGTTAAACTGGACACAATTGACTCGACCAGCATGACCACGGAATCGACGAATTATCTGAGAATCAATATTTCGGTGAAATGGGAAAAGTATGTGGTGATGAAGAATGTTTGGGTAATGTGTATTCTAGAATGAAAAGCACAGGGGCACTGAGCATTGTCAGAAAAAAACAATCTACAAAAAATGGCATGAAACGTTATTACTTATTTAAGAGCTCAGTCTATTTATATAAAAATTAGATAATGCATTTTAAAGAGATATATTTTGTCGTCACAAAAATGTCAGTTTCTCATTCAAATAGCAATTAATAAATGCGTAAGCTGATCTTTAAATAGCATGAGCATTTCTTTAATTCTTTATTTAAAAATATTTTTTAAATGTGATTTTCTAAGTCTAGGATTAGCTCATGCATTAATTGAAATACATTAATTTGAAAACTCACACAACCAACCTGCCCACTTGCGACATCCCAGTACATCACTGATTTATCCGATCCACAGGACGCAAGTTGGCAGTTGTCGTTCGAACTGGCGGCATCTAACACATCATAACCATGTCCCGCATACTTCTTTATCATAATTTGTTTCTCAGGATTCCATAATTTGATTGTTTTGTCGTTGCCACAGGTAAGGCAGTAGTTACCATCCCCTGTTTCCAATGTTTATAAGTTATATAAAAATTATTATCTACTCTGCTAAAAAAACACAGACTTTTCCTCTAAAATGTTAAAACTTTCTATTTTTGACTAAGTTACATTGCTATTTTTATTATAGCTTGTTACTAAGTAAAAATATATACAAAATCTGAAGTAGTCTAGGGAGGTTATGACCAGACAAATTATGTGTTCGATCTTCACCCTGAACACTTTTAGGGACTTTAACTTTTGAGTCCTGGGAGTGCTGGGACGTTAACGCTTTCAACAGAATAATAATTGTCAATACTGAATAAAAGAAGGAAAACTGGTTACCTAACTATAGAATCTAATTGAAACCATGACCCAAACACTAATCTCCGTTCCAAAACTGGCCCTAACACTAATGCTAACACCAATAGCTTTTTTTAGTAAGCACTTCCCCTTAATAATGAATCAATGACAAATATTCAACTAACAACATATTTACCGTTGAACCGAACAGCTCGTACTGCACCTTGTTGACAATCAATGGCGTGTATCAAGTTGGTCGGAAGCCGAGGTTTCGTTTTCACTGGAGCAATTTTCTCTGCAGACAAAACAGGATTACATCTACATGCATATACCAATATGGATGGTTAAAGCACGTTTTCAATTCAATTTATTTTTTTGTTTCTTTCGCTGCAGCGTTAACCACCAACAATTAAAAAACACAAATCATGTCATTTATATATATTTACCTTGTGCGTTGGGCCGGTTTATAGGACCTTCGACAACACCAAACATTGTAAAAAACCGGAATTTGTGATAGTGGAAGAAATAAAATCCACAACGCAATCTAATTTACCTGCATATTAATTAACCGAGCACCAACAGTCCCCCCTTCTAAAATATTTCCATAAGGGGAAAATCCCTAAGACGAGTTTCAAATTAGTGTATATTTAAAAAAAAGATATTTATTGTGATACGTTTATCCTGTGTTTCGAACAACACCGAGTGTTATAAAACCAGTATTTGTCAGATTACTTGATGTCCACATTCGAGTTACCGAAGCTATTGCAGTGCGGTGAAAATAATATAATCACAGTTTGTTTTAATACATTAATGCAAGGGTTAAAGAATGCCTACTAAAAACCTTGTCACGTCGTTTAAAAGAAGAGAAAATAAATATAACGAAAGCAATATTTTTCAATCTACGACTTTGATCTTAACATAAACTTTATAAGATTTTTAACATTTGGCATGCGATTGGAAGTGCTTTAACTCGATTTGCGGTGGTAGATATTTGAAAATCTACGACTTACCTCTGGTTTTATTTGTAAATTCACAAATTTCTAATTTTCGTTTAAAATTAAATTTTTTGTTTAATTTAAAATATAATAAATTTGTGAAAATCACTAAATAAAACATAAAATCTCTCTTTAAACTGTGTATTTCTATGGAAAAGGTCCGAACTTAGTTTGGCTAATACTACCTATGCGACTCAGGTTTAAGTGCGATCAACAGAACATGTATATGTTAGGTTTTCAGGATGGGGTAAACTAAAAGGCGGTTATGGGGTAAGTAGGAAGAGGAAAACAGCAGACTAAATAAAGATTTTTACAGTGTAGGGTCCGTGGTTAAAGTTAGCTTCAGTTATGTTGATATTGTGGCAGGGTTAAAATTAGTTTCCATGGTTATATTGAGCAGTTTGAAGCATTTTCCTTATTTTGTGTTGCTCCTTTAACTCTTTCCCTCCCAACTCGCCATATATGGCGAGTTGGTGGGAAAACATGGTATCCCGTCTGTCCATAAATGGATACAAATCTAAAAAACGATTTCTCCGCAATGCGTAATGGTAGAGACCTCAGCTATGGCTCATTCGATCAAGGAAACCCTATATTTTATTCTCTGTGATTATCGTGGAGAAATATTAAAAATGCGAGGAGTGATAGCCTTTCTTTTTCAAGGCTTCGCCTCTTATTTCTATCGATTTTACACGAATTTACACGTGACTAACTCAGCCAATAGGAGTCGTGTTAACTTGCAGAGAAGCTCTTTTTGTCAAGCAAGTCTTTCTTTACATTCTCTGTGAATTTCGTGCCGTTAAGATAAAAAGGAGAGCGTTGGTGACGTTTTCGCAGCAGGCGGTTATGCTTCGTGTTCACCAAAGCATGAATCCAGCTGGGCCTGCTGAGCGCACGATAAAGAAAAAGGCGGCGAGACTAGCTAGTTCGGTGTGCCCTACTTTGAAGAATATTGGATATAGTATTTGCGTTTGTTTGGTTTTGTATGCCCTTTTTACACTTCCTTCAGCTGTTCTTTTTTATACTTTTTACTATTTTAGTTCTACAAAACTAAAAACTTTCAATGCGTTTTGGTTCAAGTTTTCATAATATAGCCAGAAAAATGGGAAATTTCAATTACAAATAGTAAAAAAACTACTGAAGATAGAAATACAGTTCGAATTTTCCTGAGTACAAAAACTATTAGACAATCTACATTCCAATTTTCATATCATTTGGGCATTCCAATAATAAGTGAGTATTTCGTTTGTCAGTGCACCTCAAATTTTTCAAATTCGAGCAGAATTTTCTTTGCATAAAAAGTGGTGTTCACTAAAGTTTACATAATATATTCTTTATTAGAGGTAGATTTTAGATGTGCAGCTTGTTTAAAAGAGGGATAAATTATCTTTCCAACCATACTAAATATTAAATCATAGCATAAACTTTAGAAAAACTGTGCTAATTTGAAAATGACTAAAAATTGTAAAAAACACTGCGGGACAGCATGTTTGAATTAATGCATTTGGCCGGGAGTGAAAGAGTTAATATTAGGATTGGTGTATAATAAAAATCTTTTTTTCCTTGTAAACATTATTTTTTATTAAAAAAAATTAATACTAATTATATGTTAATGTTTTTAGACTTCAGATTAGTTGATTTAAAATTAGAGACTTACACACCACGAAAGATGTCAATTCTTACACGAATATCAGAAATTGAGGCCGAGGTAAGTACTGAGTTGAATGTTGTGGGTACAAAGGCCAAAGCCAAATAAATATCGATAGAGGTAGTCTCTCAAAAGTGGCTTTAAGGACAGGACACTCTTTATTGGCTATGGCCTTTAAACCAACATTTTTTTTAGGCAAAATACCTAATCAGAAATTTGGTAAAAAAAAGTGTGCATACCAATAGATAGTTCTTGCGAGTGCCATAGGTCGTACTTTTCATACATTTTTAAAAACAGGCTAAGGCAAAACACCTACTTGGTTTTAGAAAACCTCTAGTAACCAAATTCAAATTTTAAACTTGTTTTGCCAGATGGCTCGGACTCAGAAAAACAAAGCGACAGCGGGTCACTTGGGTATGTTGAAGGCGCGACTGGCAAAACTGAAGAGGGAACTGATCACCCCGAAGGGAGGTGGTGGGGGTGGACCTGGTGAAGGTAATCAACTGTTCTAAGCTAAGAAAATTGGTCCAATTCCCCCCAGTCTGGAAAATATGCACATTTCCACAAAATTTTGTACATAGTTTTCGCTTTCGTTTTAAGTTTAATTTTATTTCTTTGTTGGTACTTTAAATTCTTTGGATTTTTTTGATGCTCACTGATTTCCTATTATGTTGATTATTTGATTGCATGAGTTTCTGTACTGATTGGTTGGTATCTTGCTTTAAAGTCAGTTGTTTTCTGGCAGTCAAAGCTTTAGACTGAAATAAATTGTACTAAACGCTACATTACTTTGGGTGTGCATATGTTATGCTTTCTAGACTGACTTGCAACTCTAATTTGAACCAAAGCTTTGCTTAAAAATTAAACATTTTGATTTAAACTTAAATTCAACTTACCATTTCTTCCAACAACACACATGGAGATACAGCGAAACATTTGAGATTAAAACCAGCTGTTAAATTTTTGAATACCAAAATTCTTTCAATTGTCAGAAGTGCAACTGAAAAAATAGGAACTGCAAAAAGCATGAAATCTATCAATAGTTTCCATGTAGGTTAAATGCTTGGTATATGTGCAACCTACAACATGTTTGTGCATCAATGAAATCTTGGTAAATGTTCTATACTTTTAAAGTGGATCATCATTATTTAAAAATAGACAATAGAAGCACCAAGCAGCATAAAATATGTTACATTGCGATGTTGGCTTTTGTTTTAATATTATGTTGAGATCAAGTATGGTGGATTTAAACAACAATTTTAAACAATATAGTGGATTTAAACAAAAGCTTTTTGTTTCAATATTACGTCCATATTACGCAATAGTATATGGTGGATTTAAACAACAATCGAACTGAATATTACAAATCTCATTCAGGTTTTGATGTTGCTAAAACTGGTGACGCTCGAATTGGATTTGTCGGTTTTCCATCTGTAGGTAAATCCACCCTGCTAAGCAATATAGCTGGGGTCTACAGTGAAGTTGCGTCATATGAGTTTACAACCCTAACTACTGTGCCGGGGGTTATCAAGTATAAAGGTAAGCGTCAAAGACACAAAAAAAACAAATGTACTATTCTTGACACCCACTTTTTGGTACTCATTACACGATATCTTTTGAAGAGTTAAATTGAAGGAAGACAATCATTAGTACCAAATATTTAAGTTGCTAAAAATTCTAATTTTTCAAGTTGTCACTTATTTAAAACTGGTTTCAATAACTGATTTCTTACCGCCACCCCATTTTTTATTTTAAAAATATAGATTCCGATGGCAAAACACATGCCCTGTGCACTAGATTTTCGATTGTAGTATAAATAATCAAACCGAGAGGGAATAATTTGAGGTTTTATCTCCAGGTGCAAAGATCCAGCTGCTTGATCTTCCTGGTATCATTGAAGGAGCGAAGGATGGAAAGGGAAGAGGAAAACAAGTGATTGCAGGTTGGTCCTGCCACTACCATTTTAAGTGGCAGCTTAAAAGTAGTGGGGTCAAAACCTGCCGCCACCTAGTCAGCACAATGTAGACCTTTCTTGAAACCAGTGGATTAATGACTAAAAATAATTGAAACTTCTCACTGCAATAGCTGAGATAACGCGGTGGTCAGTGTGAGGTAGTCCATTGTTTGCCCGTGTGATGACGCTCATTTATAGGCAAAAAACACAAATATCCTATTCTTTTTGAACTTTTAATTGCATTAAATCAAATCATCCATTTCTCTAGTGGCTCGGACTTGCGGTCTCATTTTCATCGTCCTCGACGTGTTGAAACCCCTCGGGGACAAGAGGCTCATCGAGAAGGAGTTGGAAGGGTTTGGGATCCGGTTGAATAAGAAACCTCCGAACATCCATTATAAAGTGAAGGAGAAAGGAGGAATCAACTTCCAAGCGATGGTGAGGTTCATAATTAAGTTGCCTGGTCGAGGGGTTAGTCAGGTGCTTTAGTGCGTCGCCTATCAGCCGAAGGGTTGCAAGTGCGAAACTGGTAACTAGCTAGTCGGTTGTGTCCTTGCAAGGCACTTCACGGACATTGCCCGAACCCAGCGGATTAATGGGTTTTACCAAATTGAAGAAGCGTGTCTATCACACATAACCCACTGCAATAGTGCAATTGCTCCAGTAACCCGACGGTGGGCGCGAGGTAATCTGACAATTGCATGTGTGTTAACCCCTTGATTTTCCCATTCACGGGAATAAACATGAATATCCTATCCTATTCTACCTGGTCAAATATCTCAGTCGGTTAAAACCATAGCTGCCATAAGCTGAAAGAATGATGAATTGAAATTAGTCACAGTAGTCACCGGCTATTCGCTGGGCAAGGTGTGTAACAGTTACTGTCTGAACTCAGTGGATTATTAGATTCTGCCAAAATTAAAAGAACGTCTCACAACTGTCCAATTAATGTTTTCCAAACCGTTGGACAAAAGCATAAAAATTCAAATTTCTAGTTTGTTTACCAGAGTGCAAATATTTGAAACATTGGGATTAATTAATGTTTGTAAATCACTGTTTGAGTTATTTTAAGCTAAATTTTAGTTATATTATTGGTTCTATTTCAAATATTGTAAGTTATTTTTGTTTAACAAACTTATGTCTTGTTACAACTATCTTCCGTATGAAAAGACACTTTTGTACAAGACAATATACACAATAAGAAATTGACTTTTTACAGTAAAGGTACTAACATTAGAACCACCTTAATCGTGCAAACCATTACATTATGTTAGTACCAATATTTATGGTCCAAGTATGCACACGCATCATGCAAATGTGACAATTATTTTATATTTTGAAACAGACTTCTAATACTGCACAGTTTTAGAATTTGTCCATTACAATGGAGTGAAAAAAGCAATTCCAAGTACTTGGCTATATTCTTTAAACTTATAATAAAAGTGGATTTGTCTTAAAACCTGTTTGCAACAGCATCTGAAATGTCATGGGGATTACAGATAGAAGTTTAGTATTCTATGGTAAAATTTTACGGAAAACGCCATATCTAAAGCCACTTGATTTAAGGTATTAAAAGTTGCAGAATATGCACTAAGTATCATAAAAGAAATTTTACCTTTATTTTTAAAGAAAATAAAGTTATTACCCCAAAAAAAGGATTTTCTAAAATAACATATTTGACACAGGTACCACAATCAGAACTGGATGGAGAACTTGCGAAGAAAATATTATCTGAGTATCGAATCCATAATGCTGATATCATATTGAAGGAGGATTGCTCTGCAGATGACCTGATTGATATGGTGGAAGGGAACAGGGTTTACATACCTTGTATCTACCTTCTTAACAAGATTGATCAGGTATAAATCGATGGCAGTCGCAGTGATACCAGTGCTGGACCGGTAACCCTAAATACTACAGGATCGCTTGGAGCGCTTACTATACTTCGTAATTACAAAAGCCTTAAAGAAAATTTCTCTCACTAAAATAAAGAATATGATATTAATGTTAGGGTTTGGGTTAAAGTTAGTTCTGAGGTTGAGATTAGTGTTTGGGACAGGGTTAAAATTTCTTTCCATAGCAATGCAAGCGATCCTGTAGTATTTAGAAGCACCCATGCTAGACAAGTGTCTGCTGAGCAACATTATCTGTGTCAATAAAAAAACTACTAAAATAAGATGCTGCTTCTTTTGGGGAAATCCCACAAATGATTAATTTCTTTTATTTTAATTACCTTATCGCTGCGGTTATTATCGTACAATTAAATATTGAAACTTAAACATTGACTTTGTAAAACAAATATGACGTGATAAACCTTAGCTCAACAGTTTGTAACCTTAGATGACTTTGTAAGCTTTCCAAGTTTAACTCAAAGTAAATCTTTTTTTCAACAGTGTCCAATCTTTTTTGGGAAAAGGGAGTGGTATCGTAACACTGCCACTCTCTTTTGTTTTTCAGCACAGCCTATGACTTTATGATTTGTGCTAGAATTCTTTGTGTAACAATTGGTTTGGTCATTTAACCCATAGCACGTTACACTTAAGGGATCAAATCTTCACAATCGCTTTAGAGCAGGGGTGCTCATTAAGTCGATCGCGATCTACTGGTTGATCGCGAAGGTGGTACTGGTCGATCGCGAAGTGACATTAAAAAAATATCATTTTAGCTTCAATGCCGTCACTTGATTGATATACAGGGCAGCCATTTAGATGACAACTGAAATTGCCGTTCGGGTTACCAATCAAATCAAACAACGGCTCTAAGTACAGCAAAACTTGCCGAAAGCGCCGCTCTTTCGCCTTTGCATTTTTGTAGTGGGTAGATCATTTTGACTCAGTCATTTTAAAAGTAGCTCGCATGCTGAAAAAGTGTGAGCACCCCTGCTTTAGAGAAACAATAAATAATCCAAAATAATAGCACTGAAAATGGAGCAAAGTATTTTAAATTTGTCCTTTTTAGCGTTTTGCTTTAATAAGTAATAAATTAAAAAAGTCAATTTAATTGAAAATCCTACATTACTTTTACCTTGTGTTCCACTAAACGTGTTTTAAACAGAGAAGGGGTATGAGTTTAGGTTATTATAGAAATAATCCAAAATAAGAGCACAGATAGTGGGAGCAAAGTATTCTAAATTTGTCCTTTTTAATTCTAAATTTGTCCTAAATTTTGTCGTTTTTTCGTTTTGCTTTAATGAGTCTCCTTTATTTACAGATTTCCATTGAAGAGTTGGACATCATATACAAAATCCCGCACTGCGTGCCAATCTCCGCCCACCACAAGTGGAACTTCGATGACCTGCTTGAGAAAATGTGGGAATACCTGAAGCTCATACGAATGTGAGGGAAACCATATTATGTTTATGGGATGTTTGGGGTAAAGTTTATTTATACTTATACTAATAAAATTGCATAAAAATTACAGTCAGATAGGATAGGATATTCATA
>CH002606.1:89855-130829 GCA_000149265.1 Ciona savignyi
TGGTGGATTTTCCCTTGTCTTCCACTATACCTAGTTTAATTGTAAAATTTTATTTTTGCTATTAAGAACACAATATTTAAAATGGCAAGTATTTCAATAGCATGATATGGGGAAAAGTTAAGAGAAATATGCAAATTCAAACCGTTATTTAGGAGGGACATTCCTAAATAGTGTATGTTTAAGCTGTATGACTTCTGTGGTATCACGGCACCATTTGTAGATTTACTGGCTGTTTACCTTTTCTAACCATTTATTCACCAGATACACCAAACCGAAGGGACAATTACCAGATTACGAGGCGCCAGTTGTACTCAGCTCTGAGAAAAGTTCAGTGGAAGATTTCTGCAATAAAATTCATAGAACTTTGCTTAAACAATTTAAACAGTAAGTTCAATTTACTCATTTGCTTTTAACTAAATTACCATTTAATTAACACGAAAAAATAAATCATTTTCATGCAAATTATGGAGAATATATATTTTAACATTTTTTTCTCCCAAATTAGGATATTCTTCCTAATATGGTAAAACGCAGTAGGTGGTATAACACAGTCAATTTTTAGATTAATATGTACACACAGCTGGTTTATTGCTTGTGTGTTGTATGTAAGTGGAGCCTTTGTTTAATCATTAATCAAATGATTTAAGTTTATTTGCCAACTACATTACCAAAGTACGCAACAACATGATCACCTAACTAGCAGTTGGTATCGATCCTAGCACTTTTTAGCTAAGGGTCGGACCATCCATAGAATAGAATATTCATGTTTATCCCTGTGAATGGGAAAACCAAGGGGGTTCACACACAGGCAATCGTCAGATCACCTCGCGCCCACCGTCGGGTTACTGGAGCTATTGCAATGTGTTGTGTATGATTCACATGTTCCTTTAATTTAATAGAACCCATTAATCCACTGGGTCCAGGCAATGTCCGTAAAGTGCCTTGCCCAAGGACACAACCGACTAGCTAGCGACCAGTTTCGCACCTGCAAACCTTTCGATTGAAAGGCGACGCACTTAACCGCCAGGCTAACCGGCCAGCTATGCATAAGCTAATCGGAAATTGTCCCAATATTATTCCAGTGCCTTGGTATGGGGTTCCTCAGTGAAATACAACCCACAAAGTGTTGGTAAGGAACATGTACTAATGGACGAAGATGTCGTGCAGATTGTAAAAAGGTAAAGTTTAAATGTATTCATTTACTGTTGGGTGGGAATCTGGGAACGCTGTTTGTAACACATACACTGTTGTAAATATGGAACTAACATGGTACAGTTGCGGATATGTATTTTTTATCCAGTGCTTTATTGGGTTTAATCAAAAATTGAAAGAATGTCTTAATTAGGATAGAATACGATATTTATGTTTGTGCCCATGAATGGAAAAATATATTTCATTGGCTATCGTCAGATAACCTCACGCCAACCGTAAAGCTACCAGAGCTATTGCAATGTGTTAAGTATGGTAGAGACGTTTTTACAATTTTAGTACAACCCATCAATCTGCTGGGCCCTAGAACACAACTGACCAGCTAAAATACACAAACCCACTGCAACAGTGCCAGTAATATGACGATGTACACGAGGAAATCTGATGGTCGCTTGATAACGCCCCCTTCCATTGTTCCACCCACGAATCTAAAACATGAATATTTTATTCTATATGTATGACACCAATCCAATATTTTTATTTGCTTGAAGTTTTCTCTATAAATTGGCTTGAATATGTATCGCACACAATCTTTGCCCACAAACCAGACTGTGGGTAGGATGGAATCTTACAAATTTTATGTCTTAATGACCATTATTGTGCAACCCATTAGAATAACAATGGCTAATTATCGAGTTACAATGGTAATAATGTTTTTTTTTCAGGGTATAACGTTCCAACGTAGAAGTACGAATCTTACGCTTGTATTGGGAATATGTTTTGTGGTGCCTTGAATGATGCATATGCTGTTCATATTGAATTTTGCATGAGAACTATCATAGACAATTTTCTCGTTTATCTGTAAAAGAAGTGGGGGTAGTTACATCTTTAATTTTTCAACCACTTATCCCCATATATTGATCCCTATATGCAACCGACATTTTAAGCCTTAATATTTCAAGCTAACTGAGGGTTAAATTTGTGGGTAAAGTATAAAGGTGTCCAAAACTTGGCTTTAATAGTTTTAATAGTAAATTGTTCAAATGTCGTTGAACTGCTTCACATCTGTGTAATTCTACCATTTTAAAAGCTCCATTAAATTGTTGCGTTTATCACTTTCTTGTAAGTCGTAGTAAACCAGTTCATTTATTGCGCTCAATACTACAAATTAAACCTAGTTTTTTTTGGAAGTTAAGTTACCGCAATACAAAATTGTATTTAATGAATGTAAAAAAACTATGATTGAAAGAATATGAACATTAAACATTGCAAAAGGGAAGCGGGAAAACCGAAAGTCAGTTGCAATCGCAAACAAGTTCAATGTTTTCCGCTTATTTGCAGACGTTAGTAGTGTCGCGGGTTACTACAGTTCAATGAATTATTACCTTTTACTGCTTTGAAATACAAAAAGGGGAACAAGAACAAGCTAGCCAGTTTCATTTTGGTGTTTGCGCAGTTTGTTAGGTAATAGTGGCTGTTCTCGGTCATAAAGAGTGGTATACCCGGAGGCAAACGCTCTACCTGTTTATTAAGTATAATCTCCGTATTATGAAGTTTTCGATTGTGTCAAAGTCTAAGTATTGACAAGCCGTTGTAACATACAGTCCCATTTATTTGCGTTGCAAATAGCGCGAAGTAGGCTGGGCCAGCACCCGACTGTAAATGTTAGCATTGTGAGAAGTCGAAAGGTTTATGCCGGTTGTGAGATTTACTACTGGTCTCATACATGCAAAACAAGCCAGTTAAACAGCACTTAGAGATTCTAAAACGTATACATAAGAGGCACAGCAGCGTTTTATAAGCAAAGATATGCAGTCATGTAAGTGTGCATATAGTCTGCTATATACTGTTATGATATCAGTATGAGTTATATGACGCATCCTGACCGTATACAATACAAGCCACGCATCTATTTAAATATAATGTCGGTGTTCAGTTCAGCTAGCTCGAGATGGATCACCTGCTAGAGGCTGCACCGGCAAAGACGATTCGTAATCGACCGGACATGTATGGTCTGAATTTCCGGGAATTACAAATGACGAAACCACACTTATGTTTTTGTTTTCTAAGTATAAGATTATTGGTGTTTTGTAAATATAGCTGAGGTAGGTACTTCTAGACATCGTGATATGCCAGGCATTAAAGTCACTGTCATTTGTTTATTATTAAGTCTTATGTTTAAAAAAACACTATTTGGAGATAATAAGAGACTATCGTATCTAGTCAGTGTTTATGTGCGACATACTTACGATGTTTGGCCAGTGAGCCCCGCCTTTCGCAAAGAGAACTTAAAAACAGTTCGAGAGATAGTGCCGGTGTTTATAACTGCTATTTGCCCTCTCAAGCTCATAGGAGAACTCACTACGTCACGCTGTCCCGGTAAGCGCCTTTGACTCAATGGACCGTAGAATTTATTGAAATTCAGCACTTCGGGTCGATTGAATGCGATATAAATAAGGCTCAATATAAAGTAAAGTAAACAAGGATCTGTAAACGTAGCAGCAAATACCGGAAACTAGGCGGTCGAGCAATGCCGGTTCGCATCGTTTGGTGAACCAAGAGCTGGCACAATTTTTCACGTTGTTTACTTTTACAATAGTCGGTATGGCTAACTACTAATAGCTGTTGTGATATATTCAGCACTTGAAATCTGATTGTACAGAAAAAAGGACTGGCAGGGTTAAGTCAGTTTATAAGTGGTTGAATTTAAATATGAACGGTCCTATCATAGCATTACGCTTTGCGGATTAGGAGAATTAGTTCAGAGCTATAAATTGTAGGCACTTGATAGACTTCCTTTGCATGTAACGCGCTATGACGTATTGTCTCTAGACTTTCCGGTAGGGTTTATAGAGGGGTGGTTTGATACGTGGAATATATTTTTAACAACTTTTTTATTAGCATGTCTTTGGTATAATCGTGGAATTAACTAGATTTTATAGCTTGTGAGAAGGGATACAGTTAGCCTAAGCTGTGTGGTACAATGCTAAAAGAAAGCGATGGTGCGGTATTGTTGAAGCAAGCGATTTGAGCTGTATGCGCACCAAATAAGGACAAGGTGTTAGACTTAAATATCATACATACAGGTCGCTAGACCCGGGACGTGGGAAAATGACGTCACCAAATCGTGTAAATCCGTGGTTATAGCTTGGCCAGTGGCAGGTTGCCAATAATTAGCAGTAGATTAGTAGGATGGTTTAATAACATGAGGCCATCAGCGGCAAACGCTGTGAGGTACGTTACCAAGAAGGCAGGTTGTTGTGCGGCAGATTTGAAAGTATTTATTGTTTACTCCGCCCAAAGAAATGGGTACATACCGGCAATAACAATTCCTCTCACCTGTTCACATTTCCCTTTACTGCTAACTGGTAAGTCCGCGATACCATCATTCACTGGGGATAACAGAAGCATTTCATCACCCAGCTGTTCGGGATACTGTGTATTGCAGTCGAGCTCTGTAAATTATTCAGTTTTGACTCATAGCTCAGTGCACGTGACTTGTGCAGGCCATTACCCAGCCAACTTGGCACTTGTTACCGGTTGTAATTGTGCGTCATGTTTAGAACGATTGTGACGTTTGTATTGCCCTTAAGTTTCGTGCGTAGTGGATATTTTTTACCGTCTGCATTGTAGTAAGTGTTACAAGCTTCAATTTATGCTGGCCCAGAATAAAAATTTGCTTTCGTTGATTAGCCACGATACAATGTAAAGGCGTGAAAGTCAAATTACCATTCACACTTAACGGATACGCTTCACGTCTTTTCGACTTGGCAGTCGCGAAATTTGAACTTGACAGTGTGTTCTGTGTTAAACTGATTTCAAGTGACAGTCATTCAGTTAGATAGTACAAAGCGTTAGGTATCAGCTATCTGTTGCATATTGAAGAAACACAGCCACCAACGCTGCTCATAAAAAGAAGGAAATGATTGTTTTTCGGGAAGCGCTGATTAGGAAAATGAACACGTAATATCCTGCGTTTTAAAGACACCGTTCGTTTGGTAAATAATTAGAAGTTAGTACAACTAACTTGTTAAGGATGTTTATAAAAACGATTTAAGGTATCCGCTATTTAACGTTGATGTTCAATCGTTACCTATTTGCCATACCGACTATGCTTGTGGAACATTTTCCTTTTCTATTATGGTGCTTGTGCGTCTAACACTACCTAAAAGTCCCAGTCCTAGTTTTGCGTTTTATATCGTTCAATTTAAATTAACTGATTAATAACATGTTTACTACAATATTGCTTCGCTTTAACGGCCGCGTATGTTTTAATCATATCTAGTATACGGAGTCTTTTTTAACATGGCTTATTTTAACAAGTGTTCGTTTTATCGTCATTTTCGTGATGTTATTTGGTTTAGGTTGGATTACAATGTCAACTGTTTCCCACAGAAAATACCCGTTTAGGGAATTAGAAGTATGGGTAATAGGGGTATAGCTCCGTGAAAGATACATAAAAAAACAGTCATATCGGTAAATTTTTATGAAGTTTGATGACATCATGAATGACGTCACCACACCTATGGACCACGATTACGTAATCAGTCAAAAGTGCCCTGTGTTGTATGGCGATAGTTGTGAGGGAAAGAAGTTTGACTCTGAGTCGCAAATTTCATCGACCCAGCGATCTGCACTCTTACGTTTGCTCAGGTGATCTACTTACATCCCACAATGCATAATATTGGGGTAAACCAAAAGGAGGGAAACTGGAAAGGAGGGAAACTGCGCACTAAAATCAAGATTATGCAATTAGAGTTAGTTTTAAACATGGGGTTGGAGTTAGGGTTAGTTCTGGGGATGAGATTAGTGTTAAGGGCAGGGTTTAAAGCAGTTTCCCTCCTTTCCTCCTTCCCTCTTTCCCTCCTTTTAGTGTTGCCCATAATATTGTTCACTTGAAGCCACACTTCGATTGGCAGGGGCGTGAATAATTCATGGCCGTTTGATCTCGGGAATTCCACACGGTATGATGTGTTCGGTATGGGAAAAGCCCCTTTGCCTTTCCCAAATTAAGTTCTAATTGAGATATTTCAATTCGGGTTATTTCCCTCCGTTAATTGTCAACGTCACAAGTATTTCTGTGCACTGTAACTTGTATGCAAAATGATAGAGAATCATGTGCGCGGTAACCTCATACCAAGTGAGATCATAATTCTGCTCTAAAAAAGTACATCCTGCACTGGAAAGTTAATGAAATACGAAGCTTCCAAAAAGTTGGAATGCGCCCAACCACCCAACACTTTATTAAATACGTCACTATTTTCCACGCCAAGTTACAACCGATTCCCTGCGGCATTTCATGCGCTCTTTGGTTGCGGTTTTCAAGATTCGCGCGTTTTGCCTGTAAGACCGCGCTGGGTACGATTCAACTTGATGTACTTGCTCTAAAATGTCGGTGTGTCCATTCATCGTTTTTTAAAAGGGTTGACTGTGGCTAGTTGTTACAGGATCACGTTGTTACAAGAGTAAAATGGTTTATGTTAATTATTTACAGCTTAATTAGTGGACATTATAGGCATAATTTGCCCTGTAACAACTAACCCCTGTAATAACTAGTTCCGCTCAATCCGACCTACGCGAAATGTCCACCTTCGTTTACAAATGCAGAACCAGCTCAATTGTGGCATAAAATGACTTTACCACTTCAAAACGTAGAACCGTGCGATATGTTCTATTCCGACTTTATTTAAACCCATTAGAACCCATTGAAACGAACAAGAATTAAAGTCCTCGCACAAAACCCACACACACTGTTATAGCTTCGGTAATCCGGCTCTGGTGGGCGTTAAAGGCCTGTGGATGCAATTGCATACGTAGGATATTCACCACAATTCTGGTCTTGGTTGGTAAGTGCGACTTATGTCAACCGAACAGCTGCAGAATCGAAACTGGTCGCTAGCGATGTTGTTGTATCCTTGGGGAAGCCACTTAACGGACATTGCCTAAACCCAGTGGAAAGTTGTACTAAAACTGCAAGGATCTTCTAATCATACACAACACACTACAATAGCTCCGTTAACTCGACGGTGGTCATGAATTTATTATACCAAGGATATAGGATCAATATCCTTATATTATAATTTGTTAACATGTTATTGAACTAAAGTTTCGTTTGTTAATCCACAGGAAAGGAAACGTTCTCAGCTTTAAGAATCCTGTTAAAGACAACGACCAACACCAAGCGCAGAATTGCGAAGACATGGTAAAATCCCCTAAAACGAGAACTAGTCCCGATTATTTTGAAGTACCACCGTCAACTACCTCAGCCCAAGTATCAGAGTCAGATGTTACCACAATCACATCTCAGCCTAATGCGACTTTGCCAAGCAACTTGGCGACTTTATCTTCATCGGAATTTGCACAGATATTAAAAAGTTTCAATATTCGATTGAGAACGGACGAGTCTGGCTTAGCCGCGCTTAAAACTAGTCGGAAAAAGTTCGCCGCCAGTGGGCAGTCTCGAGGCGCAAATTACCCAGCCGCTGAGAGCGATAAAAATAGCGCCTTGGTTTTAAAGTCGATTCCTGGAGCCACTAAATGGCGTGGATTAAAATGGCACCACACCAACTTTAATCCGACACCCAAGCCAAAAGAGTCTAATACCCACAAACGTAAGAAAATGAAGCGGTCGACAGAAGCTACAAAAACCAGCCCGACCCGAGAACCCCCGTTTCCCGGCTACGCGGCACCACTTTCGCAGGCGTGGAGAGACTTGGCGAGCCGAGATCGCGCCGCCGAAGAGACCGTTCGCTCGGTGCATTCCGAAAACGAGAAGTTACTTCTAAACGACGGTGACGCGAAACGCGATCCGTTTCTATCGCAATTCCCATCTGAAGACGCGGAACCAATCGCGTGTACTTCACGTTTAGAACCCTGCCAATCGGAAAACGAGGTCACTTCCGGAAGTAAAAACGCGAGTGACGAAACATTACTTGCCGGGGGATGTCCCGACGCGTCACAAAGCGTTGTGCATGATGCAGATAGGCAGGTGGGGTCGTGTGCAGATCGAAATTCGATCGTTTGTCAAGACACGCACCTCATGCACGCGCGCAGTCCATGCACCATCGACGCTCGATTCATCACTTGCCACCGAAAGTCTTCTGTTTTAGATTATGACGTCACAATGAACGGGAGTTGGGACGTGGAAGGAAGTACGGCGGAAGTTGGTAAGATTTCTATTGTAGTTTCTGTTTACGGGCAACCCATCGGAAATACGCGTGCAATTAATACTGATCATCAGAATTAGGTCCAGCGGGTTATATTTTGCTCAACTCTCGATCCTAATAACCTTGCATCAACCCGTTGTCGTTTAAAGCATTTGGTACTGAAACGACCGTGCTTATATCGGAATGCCTACAGCGAAAGGAAAAATTGCCTGAATTGTTGTAATTAGTGTTGGGTAAAAAAACTGTAAAAGCATTGCATCGCCAGGAATGCCATGCACAAATCGGTTAACTGATCATGGGTACTTGGGTTGATATTAACAGATAATTAAACGATTCCTTATCGGTATATCACAGAGTGTTTATGCGTCTTTTCTGTTTCTTATAATATTTCTATTAGTCAGAAACGTCACTGAGACGTCAGAATGTTTTGTGAATCAGCATTTTTCATTTGCGTCACCGGACCCATATATTTTGTTAAGCTTTGCAGCGTATATGGTGGTACGGCAACAATGGCTTAAATGCTGCTAGCAAATATGCAGGGATTTTATCCCCGATCCAACGAGTCTAAAAAGCAAATTTCAGCGAAAACTAGCTCCAACGGCGCGTGCGCTCGCATGACGATTGTTTCTATTGTTGTTCATTGCACGTCCATATTTTGGCTGAAATCCAACTTTCACTTTCAGTTAATGACAACATTTTTCGCAGGACCTCCGTCGTTAAACCGATATTTTTAAATTTCTGTATTTTTTTACAAAAATATAGTTTTTTCTTTGTGGTCAACATTTTGTTAAGGTAGATCGGATGGTGTTATTATAAGAGCCGCGTCATGTCACGATTATCCGACAGGTCATACGCAGTGTAGAAGCAACTTCGCTGACATACCAGAACATTAGCTTGAATTATTGCGAAAACTGGTTTTGGACATAACCGTTTCAACAGTTTTTTATTGTTGGGGTTAAAATATTGGCGGCTATCACGTTTCTAATACCCTGGGATTTTATTTAACGTACCTTTGTTGTGGTTTCGCACGTAATTTTCGCACGTTATCTCGTGTAATTAATCGCTCAGTGACGGCTCGAAAATTAGTAACCACTATTAGGTGCTGTCGTTTCGGTGATTGACGTTCTTTATTATTGTTTAAAGGTTCGGGAATTTCCGTAGCCCCGATACTTAGATGATGCACCAGCCATCCTGGAAAGAACGCACGTGCATTTTCCCTCCGTCGTATCATATTGTGAAACCATTGCGCCAACAAGAATGATGGACCATTGTCGGTCGACAGGCTCGGATTTAGGCCCTTTTGATAGATAGCTGGTGTCGTGTTACTGCTTAGTTCTATATACCTCCATATACTCGATTATGTTAAGCAGAGAAAGTAAAACATATTAACAGTATAAATACGCGGCTAGTTGGGTTTTCTGGTTAACTGTTTGGGTATTTATCTAAAGTCGTATTTTTAAGTGTCAATCAATCGAGTTGCCGAAATTGGTTCGGTGACAGTATTCCAGACGCGTAATAATCGCGATTGTGAGATCATATGACGCTAGCGCAAACTGCGAGGAACCGCGGCGGCGTATGACAGGTTGCGCATGCGCACTAGAATCAGAGTGGTCCTACATATATATGAGTCAACATCTGATCTCTCCCAGCCTTCTTTATACCTTGGATCAGCCGACCACATTGCCACTTTCACGTAGTCATGAGGAGCAAGCCCATGTTATTGTTCCTATGTTTCAAACAGGATGTAGGACAATAGCGAGCTCTTGTTTGGACGGAAGGATAGATAATGCGCGCTCTGCATTTTTAACCATCAGCGAACAATAAACACAAGTTGCAGCTTTAAGTTTATGCAATGAGGCCGATGGTAGGGTGAACACCGTTTTCCGCAGAATTCGTCAAACTTTCTTGATTTTATCATTAATTTTGATTTTATCGATGATTTTGTTCGTAATTTTGACATTTGCGCAAAGTCGAGTGCAGAAGCGGTCGGTTTATTGTTGTTAACGGATGTCGGTATTAGTGTGGGATGGATTGGTAGGCGTCGGTTGCGCATTGTACTGCGGCTAGCTAGTCCGGTGTCTACTGTGATGGCGCAGTGTGCAGATATTGCAAGACGTGTTTCTCGCAAACTAACTTTTCTGTTTCGTTTTCGAATGAAAAAGATAAAAAATAAGCGAGTACTAAAATAGTTTTGATCAAGAATTGTTTTTCAAGGAATGTTGGTTATTAATTTGGAGAGCAGAGAAAACTCTAGTAACGAATGCTTGGTATATAATTTTACTTACCGGCCGGTATAATGTTAGATAGATTTCAAGAATCTTATACCAAATCACTTTTGCAGAAAGTAGGGTGGAAAGTGCAATAAAAGACCCGGAAAATACTCAAAAGGTACGTGGAAACTAGCAACAAATTTAATGTTGGTTATATTTAGTTGGAAACGCTTTAAATTCCATTGTCGATTGGTGTGGATTTGTCTTGTGTGGCGGATCAAGATTGCCGGTCGAGTTAGGGAAGATTATAGTTACACATTACAGTACGGTCGTGTGGCCTAATGGTTAACGCGACCGATACATATACCAACTATATAAAAAAAAAACAGTGTAGGGTCGAGCCCATCATAAGTTCGAAACTTAATCCGGTTAAAAAAGTAAAAAAATAGTTACGCAATACAACTCTACCGCCAGTTTGAAGTGTCTTTCCTCAGCCGAAACCTAGTGGGATCAAAACCAGCCGATAGCTATTCAGTTGTATTTTTGGGCAAGGCACTAAGCGATCATTGCCTAAACCCAGTGGATTAATGGGTTTTACAAAAACTGACGGAACGTCTCGATCATGCACAACACACTGTACTTCGGTAACCCGACAGTGTGCGCTAGGTAATCTGACGATTACTCCTATACTAACGGCCCTTGCGTTTTCCCATTTATAGGGGTTAAGCATAAATATGCAATACATTTTTAATTTGATATAAGTTGAGTCGTACCAACCAAACATTATGCTGGACGATTCAATATCCCCTTGTTCGTCGCAATGCGTTTTCGGATGTACGCCTCCGCTCGCACGAACAGCTGTTCACCTGCAAACGCCTTACGCATCACATGCAGCCATTTCACGACTGGCTTGCAGAACGAAAGAATGTGATATATATAGGATGTGCTATTCATGTTTATCCCCGTGAGTGGGAAACCAAGGGTTAACACACGGGATCGTCAGATCACCTCGCACCTACCGTCGGGTTACCGGATCTATTGCAGTGTTTTGTATATGGTTCACACGTTCCTTCAATTTAGTAGAACCCATCAATCCACTGGGTGTAGGCACTGTTCGTTAAGTGCCTTGCCGACGGACACAACCGACAAGCTGGCGACCAGTTTTGAATAGACGGTTTATCACACAACACTGCATGTGATATCACAATTGTCCATATCAACTTCGAGATCGTATTTAAAAAGTTGCCAAAACGCAGATTTTTAGATATGCTATTGTCTTTAAATCAATAATGTGATTAAATTTTTAAAGGGGATTCGTTTTTAAATTCATATTATAATTTAGTTTCGCTCAACAACATTATTAATTATTATTTAAATAGAATCTGTGTATCACCAAGTCACCCATAAACCAAGGTTTGCAGGTTCAAGTTATTCAAATCAGTCATTGGTAATTGTTTAAACTAGTTTTCAGCAACTTCAGTAACCTTGATTTTCCGTACAGACAGCAAACTACAAAATGGCGGACTTCATCGGTACCCAGTACAGTCATCGTGTCAGTTATGTTCCCAACCCATCAACGTGTGCTGAAACTCCGGAGATGGGCACGTATCGAATTTTCGAAGGTGGCTATCTCTTTTTAATCAACGGCGTAATAATTCGAGGAAATGAACCGGTTTCCACTAGATCCAGTTGCGATTTAGCTCATCTTCTCAGGTTGCAGAGAAAAACAAAAATAAACCGATTCAAACGTGCAATGCGTTGCATGCCGGTTTATTAATTATCTCGCCCACTTTCCGATGGTCAATCTAAAATTATAGGCAAACGCGGTCTCACAGGACAACAATGTTTTCTTTTTCTGTTTTGTCAGCAACCGTGTCAATAAGTTACAATCACACACTAACTGTGTTGTTCCACACGCATTCCAGATTTGTTCGGAGAAAATTCGAGATTCCTCGACGCGGTTGACGTCACAACGGAGATGATGTTGAACAATACACTGTCGTTCTTTGAGACCGACAACAGTGTTCCGTGCCCGACCACTGACCTCGAATCCCCGCCTGCATACAAACCGACGCCGGAAGCCGAGACCTTCTTGGGTCCCAACGAGATCAACTGCTCCGCGGACCCCAACCTTTACCCCACGCCCCACATTTTGTACCAAGACACCTACAACCTTACCCCGCCTCCGGAAGTCGACGAATTTCTTCGAACGCCGGAGCGCGCGACAAGCAGTTACGTCACACCCGGTTGCCAGGCGCCGTTCTCGGACACGGAGAGCGGAATTCACAGTCCGATATCGACACCGATGAAGTACCAGCAGCCACAGACGTTCGAGCCGGACCCGCACTGGAGGACGTACAGCTGCCATAGCGATGCGCAGTCCAGTGGAATCGGGAGTCCAGTCAACATCGACCACGAAGTAAGTTGTTAAATTCGATCTCGAAATATACCATGATTGCTGTGAATTGGGAATCATGCAAGAGGGTGTTACCACACCGGTAATTATTAGATCACCTCGCGCCCATCGCGAGGGTCTGAATCAAAGTGGGTCAAGTTTTCAATTTCGATCTCGAAATGCAATGTTTATCCTTGTGAATGGAGAATAATGCAAAATGTGTTACCACACGGGGAATTATTCACCTCGCGCCCACCGGCCGAGCTATTGCAGTGTGTTGTATATGATAGGGACGTTCATTCAATTTACTTTTTTCCATAATATCCCAGCTGACCGAAATTATTTTGCTCAGATGTTCTTCAATTCACCCACTCCAAGTTATTCAAGCTCGCATTCAGTAGACACAGGTACGTCAGAAGGTTATTTTCACGTTGATTCACTTCATTCTCACGTTGATTCACGGGTTCCTCTAAATACTACAGTATCGCTTGGAGAGCTTAGATTGCTATAGAAAGTAATTCTAAATGTCCCAAACACTATAATCTCAACCCCAGAACTAACTTTAACCCCAACCCTAACATTAATATCATAATCTTTATTTTAGTGAGAGAAGTTTTCTCAAGGCTTTTAGAATTACGAAGTATTATAGTAAGCGCTCTAAGCGATCCAAGCGATCCTAGTATTTAGAGATACCGTTAATTCACTGCGTAAACTCGTGTTTTACCTTCAGACCCGGAATCCCACTATTTGAACCTCGACGAGCAGCCTTCATGCATCCCTGCTGAGAGTCCGTTCCGTCAAACTCCAACTTACAGCCCGGACCAAGTGACACAGACCACCGATTCCTGCCAATACTCCGAAAATTTCGGGTGCGCGGACGGCGGCCATCTTGTTTTGAATACCCTTCAACCGAGCAAGCAAGGATCATGGGCGGCAGATGCGGATGGGCAACTGATGCAGGGCGGTAACATCGTCTTCCGGACCTCGCACAAAATAAAGAAAGAAGTCAGCGCGGAGCGAAAACGGAAATCAACTCCGGAAGTTGCCGACGAAAGACTGGTGAAAGCGAAACGAATATCAGGTTCGTTGTTGTGCCGAAAACAAATATATTTTTAAGTTATTTTTTTTACATATTTTTAAATCATATAGGGTATTTTAGGAATATTTTAAGCTCTGTGAATGTTTATAGTTGTGTTTTGTAAAAGGATGGATAATATTTGTTTAGTTTATGTTTGTTTTCTAGGATATTTTAAGCCGTAAATTTTCATAGTTGTGTTTTGTAAAATGATCAATAATATTTGTTTAGTTTATTTTTTTTACAGTGATAATATGCTATATAGGACTAAGCAAAATTAGGAAACAGAAAAAATACGGCAAAACGACAGTCGTTAAAATAAGGGCACACTAAAAGAAAGAAAAAAAAAGTAGTTAAGGAGAAAATGCACTTTAAAACAGTGCCCCGCAACATTTTTTTTCAACAGAGGCATTTAGAAACTTACTAAATTAGATGGCAGGTTGCAGTTAAAATTGTAGAATGAGATGTCTTTTGACGATCTATATAAATTTGATATTCTACTAGCGAAGTGTCTTATAGCCGTAATACTCAAATGTGCAAACACTAAAATCATTTTTATTTGGTAAAAACTGTGTTTAAAAAAATATTATTATTTTTCCGTGGCACATCTAGCATAGTCAAACCGCACAATAGTGCCCCGCCACACTGGTTTCTAAACACTGCTCCAAAATAAAGATTAGATTTGTGTTCGGGACAGTGTTAGAATTGGTTTTATTATCAAATAATTTGCATAAAGTATGTGTAGTTAGGCGTGGTCGCCAAACCTTCTTAGTGCTGTGTCATCTTTAAGGGCACAGGCACCAAAAAACGTGTCAAGACACCGTGTCTGTTTTTGAGACATTTTCGCAGCTAGATTCACTGTTAGTTTATTTTTTTAGTTTATTTTCGTGTTTTTTTCTTGTTTCTTCGAACAGAGTGCACTATCACGAATTTAGTGTTCCACTTGGCACCTGTCTGTAACGCGGGGACACAGGGCTACTACCGCACACAAGTTTTTAATTAAAAGTAGCAAATGGTGTGAGTCACTACACGTCATGTTAAGGTTGCACTGACCATCTTTCAAATGTAGCATTTACGCATCGGTGATATGAATGTGTTATTTTCCCGGTCCAAGTTTCAAACCTGTGATGGGCACCACTAGTCCATTTAAACTTAAGCAGGACATGAATATTGTTCTTTCGCTTAGGTTTGGCGGTTGCGTCCGCTATATTTATTAAATTATATCATTCCTGTGTCGTTATTTTATTCGTTTTCCATTTTTAAATACTGGGGGGGATGAATAAACTAAACTAATTGAACGTGATAACTCAGTCATTAGGTCGATTCGGCCGATTCCTTATACATTAAACGGATGTTATGACGAGCCCATCACGAGTCGGAAACTTATTCTGTAAAAAATGATGCAATTTTTCTGTTGCGATTGATTTGTAAACGCTACCGATTCATAGACCGATTTGTTTGCAAATATATATATATACGGACCAATAAATGACGAATTCAACATGGATAGAAACTTAGCCGGTAAAAATAAATTTTCCCCACAATGTGGATATGTAGCAGTTAACACCACGTATCGATAAATGCCTTAATGACTCTAAATATAAATTTATAGGACCTACCGTGTAGGCCAAATACGTAGGAATCACACTATTCACACTTATTAAACATAATGTAAATAAAGTAACATTATAAATCACCGGTTAACTTTTGATCTTAAGATGACTCTATAAGCGGTTATTCTCAGCTTGGTGATTGAACCGCCTGTGACAAATGAGAGCGAAGCTTATTTACATATTAACTCATTCGGCATTTACCGGTTTGCAATTCTTTAGAATTGATCCTTAACATACAATGTAACACCATGTCAGAGTAAATTGTCGTTTTTTTAAATAAGTTCATTTTTTACAACCCAACATTTAATTTTAAATTAAAGGGAAATCGCAACATTATTCTTTAGCAGCTCCGGTGTAGACGCGGTGCCCTTTTAAACTCCGGGACTAAAAAAATTAAGCGCCTTGCCGTACAGTCCTGTTAACAGTAGTTTTACATTAGATACCAGACTTTGGATTATACCCCGCCCTCCCGCTGGCTGGTCGGTTGTGTCCTTGGACAAGGAACTTAGCGGATATCGTCTTAACGCAGTGGATTATTGGGTTGTTTTAAAAGTGTAAGAATGTTTTAACCTTATACAACACAAGGCAGTAGCTGATATAACCCGACGGTGGGCGCATAGCAATATATTGATTGGCCTCTGTTATAATTGTTATAAATTTTCTGTGTGATAAATCCGACTAAAATATGGACATTCTACTGTAACCCGCCTTCTCTGCAGGAAAGAACATCCATCTGTGGGAATTCATCCGGGACATCCTCCTGAACCCGGAGTTCAACCAATCCCTGGTGAAATGGGAGGATCGGGAGCTCGGAGTGTTCCGCTTCATGCAGAGTGATGTGGTAGCATCCATGTGGGGGAAGAGGAAGAGAAACCCCAAGATGACATATGAGAAGCTCAGTCGGGCGATGAGGTAAGGGAGCCCTGATGTGCCCAGTGTGCCCCATGTGTCTGGCGTGCCCCATGTGCCTGGTGTGCCCTGATGTGCCCGACGTGCCCCATGTGCCCGGTGTGCCCGACGTGCCCCATGTGCCTGGTGTGCCTCATGTACCCGACGTGCCCGGTGTGCCGACGTGCCCGGTGTACCTCATGTATCTGGCGTGTGTAGGAAATTCCTCTTATATACCCATCAATGGGAAAAAGCAAGCGTTCTCACACAGGCCATCGTCAGATCACCTCGCGCCCACTGTCAGGTTGCTGAAGCTATTGCAGAACGTTGTGCATGATTTAGATGTTTCTGCGGTTTTTGGTCGACCTGTTCTTGAACGACCCAGACGTTGTTTCAGTTCCTGAGACAGACAGCCCTTGCAGTGACATTTTGACACTGCACATAGCTGCACTAGTTCACCCTGTTTAACAATTTAATTTCCTGGTGAACAGAGTGTATGGAATATTTTATAAAAAATCGGCTGACTCATACAACGGCGCGAAACCAAATCGTGCCAGACAGCAACCGACTATATATATAGATTCTATACGAGGCAGGGCGCAATCTCTATCATTTGCAACACAACCGAAACTGCTGACATTTCGTTGAGTAAGATGGGATATTACTGCATTTCTCCGTTAATGCGAAAACGGACTATTATCGTGGGTACCATATAATTAAGAATAAAAACGTCCCTGCTGTTTTATTTCCACTCATAAATCCACTGGGTTTAGACGAAGTCCACTAAACAACTTTTCGTAGTCATCGGATGAATTTCGATCCTGCAACCTTTCGCCTGCCTGCACACTCATAAGTTGTACCCTATTAAGCTATGATGCAAGACAAATTATGTTCCATCGTAGATATTATTACAACCGTGGGATATTGGAACGAGTGGACGGCAGAAGGCTGGTGTACAAATTTGGTCCCAACGCACATGGATGGAGGTTGTCCAACGATTCAACCGTCACCGCCGACACCGACAATCACGAAACAACGATTCAAACGGGTGAGTGGCCACCGGAAACTATATTTTCAGCATTTGACTTATACCCTCGTGTTTCAAACTCTAGATCTCATGGTATTGAACTAAACAAAATGTGTCCACCACTTGTGCACTTTTCATCGAAATTTCTCTCTAGAAACCACTACAATAAACACACACAAACTTATTAAATACATACACGCCTAAAAGCACTTTTTAGTGTGTGTGGTCATTGTCAAACATAGAAAATTTTATGTCACAAATGAAAACTGCCCTGGAGTTTGAAGTTAATTTTTAAAAGTATTATTAATAGGAGATGTTTCATCGTGTTATTTAATTTGTTATAAATAGATACTGCACCTGACTCACCAATGGACCTCAGTGATCCGATATCAGTAGTCATCTCGGCTGAGAATCAATCCACAGTCGAGCCAACAGCAATCGCGCACGTCGAACCACTCGATACACCCAACACCATACTGCCTGTCGTTTCCGAA
This sequence comes from Ciona savignyi, assembly GCA_000149265.1. Lineage (NCBI taxonomy): Eukaryota > Metazoa > Chordata > Ascidiacea > Phlebobranchia > Cionidae > Ciona > Ciona savignyi. The sequence continues at coordinate 107,873 of CH002606.1, forward strand.
TTCACCAACATCGTGAGTTCATGGTTGGATAAAGCGTCGCCGACTTTCACCTCCCCTCCAGCCGCGTTGCTGCCCAGCGCCAACGTGCTCCTCGGCGGAAACATCCGAATTGCTACAGCCTCAGCCGAGTAAATGGACATTTTGAAATATTTTTCTAAGTACGACCCGCGGGTGTATTACACTGTACATGCCGGTGCAAAGCAACAGTAGGCCTACTTTATGCTGCATACTCAAGCGCTATCTAAAGCGCATCTTGCGCAATACCCCTGACACCATATATACATGATTGACAGGCGACTTATGAAACCACCCACCAATCAACAACCGTGACACCACAGGTCAAACGTCATATCATTCTCACCGGGCGGCCATGGAATTAAAATGCCCGTGACAACGGCTTTCGCAGTTGTAAACCGAGACCAAATTTGATCGGCTTCTTCTCCTTACAAAGCCCCCCGAAATTTCTTCAATTTTGCCTCACACCGGGCTTAACTGGATTCAAAATGTCACCACAATAACTTCACTGTAGCCCACGCATTGCGATGCGTGGGATTTTTATACGAAGTATTTTAGAAGCCTACACCAATTGCCATTCCATTTTGTTGATGTTTTTTTTAAACGGCATATTCCTTGATAAAAAGGTCTTTAATGCAAGATGCCTATATGTGCTTTCCCGTCTTCCAATTTCTTTATCAATATCCTCTCCCAGACAGTTGTGAATCGTTTATTATTTCATTTTCTTTGTGCGTATTTAAGCAGTAAATATCGTCTCTGTACATTAAAAAAACTCGCAGGAAAAAGTCTCTTTTTGTGCGCGCTAACCGTCCGAGTTACTGGGGATATTCGTCCCTCTTGACCTATAGAAACCTTTGTTTACGCTCTCGATAATAACATGTTCGCGGTTAGTTTTTTCAAGCGGAGGCCTTGACCCATACACTGAAGAAGACAGAATAGGAACAGCTTTACTCTTTTCTTCATCGTGGACATTTAGCCCTATTCTATTCGCTCTGTCGTCTCGGTGTAGTTTCTTCTCATAGTTATGCTTCAGATGAAATAACCTCTCGTACTCCGAATGCTTACCATGTTCTTTGTTATTGTTAAAATAGCTAATGTTTTTATCAATGTCAGCGGCTTTAAGCCAAGTACCGTAAGGCTTCTCCCAAGCATCGTATGCCTTGCTACACATTTTCTTTTCCCTTCTTACATATTCGCACCACTGCAGTTTACGTTGTTCTGGTGTAAAACTCTCACTTTCAGCCATGGTCCCCTTTAACTCGTTCCAACAGCAAATATTTCACTTGCCATAGAATACTCCGTAGTTGCTAACAACTATTATGATCTCACATTATTGCATTGTTACCAAAAACGTGATTGTTGCATCATATACATAAGCCACTTGACTAGTTTTAGGTTAAGTTACTGCAATACACAAGTTAACTAATTTTTATCATAATATAATGTAAGAAAGGTTAGTGTAGCTAATTAACCCGGCGTGTTCTTAGATAAAATATTCGTGCTTATCGCCGGAGTTGGGATTTACCCGTGCCCATTGTTGTTTGGCCGGAACTATGACAGTGTGTTGAATGCAGTTGAGACATTGCCAGTTTAGTTCCAACCCATTAATCCACTGGACTTGGAAAAGTTACACAACGCTAAATGCCTTACACAAAGATGCATTTAGAACTGTACACAAAACTTTGCCTTAGTGACGAGCGCATCGTGGGTTAGAAGTTAACTCGGTAAAAAAAGATTAGCTAGTTTTGATGTTACAACCCTTCGGTTGACAATTCGACGTGTTTGTAATGAGGCAATTGACCGGTTGGACAAAATATGTTTCCCCTATTCGAAATCAGACCGCTGGGCAAATATTATGACATTTAATATAACATTTTTCAATTTTTATAAAATACAGTATATTATTTTGGGTGTTGGAGTAAATTGTTAGCGCATTCATGGTAACCAGTCAAATTTACAATTTAGAAATTAACGCCGACGGTGTTTCGTTTTACAATTGTAGTTTTTGTCGATTCGAAAACGCCTGTTTACCACACAGTTTTAAGCTAAAAACAAAAATATGTCGTGTTTGCACCCAATGTTATAATATCTAAACTTGGTACATTTCGTTGGTTGCAACAAAACAGTAACGTAAGGTTTGCTTGTTTACAAAATCGAGTTATTTTATTTTTCGAAATCTTTCACTGTGCTATACCGTTAGTAATACTTTAGTTTCTACTGTATTTTGATGTCGATAGAACTGTGTTAAGTGTCATCTGTATGCGAGTATGGAAGTAACTTTGCTAGTGTGAAAGTTAAACTTTCCATATTAAGCCCAATATATGACTCCGAAACCACTAGCCGTCCAGTTTCTGTCTACAACCGTAGTCTATTTAATATATATATCTCCCCACTAGCTTAATGGATTAAAGAAAAAAGTTGGACGTCTCAATTAGGTAAATTGAGTTTTGCCCATGTGATAACGCCCTTGTGTTTTCTACATACGGGAAAAAACATAAGTATCCTATCCTAATGCGTGCTTTTAATGTGACACATGATTTCATGTTTACCCCAGCCTCGTTATAAGTTAGTACACCGGGATTTCTAGAGCGTCAAATGTGCCCACCGCCGTTTGAGTCATAGTGTTGCGATGGCATTAATTTGAACGCCCGTTTTCAATGCACTGGATCAAGGCAACACATTAAACGACCAAGAACGTTCGACAATCTGCATGCTGAACTTACCTTGACATCACGTGACGTAAATTATTTACAAATGAACTGCATGGTTTTTAATTTATTATATCCGTATACATGTGAGCGAATTCAAAAAAAGGGATAAAAAAAATACAAGGGGTGTTAGGCCTACATGTGTTATTCGAAGGTGTGGAAGAATAGAAAGCGTTGAAACATAAGCAGGAACGAAGTTCCGGTGCTATTGCAGTGGGAGGTGTAAGATAAATATGCTACTTTAGTATCATTTTGACCTTATGTGTCAAATCATAACAATAAATGTTCAATACACGGCCAACAAAGTCAATGTTTAGATAGTACAATGTATATATACTGCAGTACAGTATAATCTACTGCAGATGAGTTCCAGAAGGTTCGCTGACATTTGGGAAACGACTACTGTGGTCGGCGCTACTTCCCAGGTCATAACTCGCCGAGTTGAACGACACGGTTTCCCTGACGCGACTTACTGCGCTGGAGACGGCGCCTGTCCAGGAAGCTCTCACTTCTTTGTTACGAACGGAACTCATGAAGAAAATCATTGCACCCTGTGTTGAAAGGGTATATGTGCTTAGTGTATGTACATTTAAAACAAGGCAAAGTGTCCCAAAACACATTTGTATAGGATATGGTAGGATATTTATGTTTAAAAGCATCTCGATACAACTAAGCTATGCGGCCGCACATATAGTAAGTTGCGATGTGATATTCATATTTTATCACTTTGAATAGAAAAAAGGGTCGGTATCACACGGACATTCGTTAGATTATTTCGAGCCCACCGTTGTTTACCGACGCTATTGCAGTGTGTTGTGCATAAAATGGCCGCTAAGTTCGTTGTCCAAGTACACAACCAGTTAGCTAGCAACCAGATATTGCTTTATGAGTGCAACGCTGCAATTGGGTTCGGTGCAACCGCAGTGAATCATTTTGCTGACGTAAACACCGCGCTCCCATACATTACAGGAAGTTCTAACGTTACAATATGCAAATTAACCTAGGACGTATAAGACTTCGAAACAGCTTTCCCTAGGATCTTCATATAAACTTTAAACCAAATGATATTTTTTGATTAAATGTTATAGGTCACAATATTATTGTAATTAAAATGTGATTCTTAAAAAAATATAAATTTTTCTTCCAGCCAGTTTGATTAACGTATATACCCATTTTCAGTGTGTTAGTCTGTGGTTCATGAAACATAAAACAATTTATTACCGTATTGTACCAATAAAAGATAAAATCTATGGTTACCAATAAAAAAGCTATCCACGGGACCATAAGGTAAACAAGATAACCGTTGATATATTCTCCAAACTGGATGATCACTATCACCAGGATATACGCAACACAAAAGCGATCGAATGAATCAGAGCATGTGGTGTATGCATGTAGTATAGTGCAGTCAGTTAGCTTAGTCATTTACAGTGTAGTACTTGTGGGCTCAAAACCAGTCACACCAACACACTGCCTTCAGCAACCAGACAGTTGGTGTAATCTAAACTGAAAATTGTCCCTCTGATAAGTCTTTTTAAATTCATCGGGATAAAAGGCGTTTTCACATGAATATTCTATTTTTCTGGCGAATGTTGATAATGATATCTAAAACCCATGTAGTTTATACTTGAACAAACCTGGGTGGCAACAAACAGTGCAAAGAACCAGCTCATCACTAGATAGAAGGTGGAGTTGGTGGAGAGAAGCATTACAAACCCGAATATCCAAGCCGGCCCCATTGTAATGAAGAGTGTAAGCGATAAAGCCATGTTGCGTTTGGTTGATACTTTGGTAGCGGTTGAACTGATCTGAAATGCAAGTTGAGTTATTACTGGCTGCTTGGTAGTGGTATGGATTTTACTTTTTATTTTCATTTTTCCCACTGAGATTTTACTGGGGTTGAAGCAACTAAAGTGGCTTAGTCTGGGAGATTAGGACGGAAATTGTTACCATCTAGGTGATCCGTTCGATCCAACCCTTGACTACCTTTTGCATACAGCATACTGAACGGACATGATACCCAGCTTTTTAATGGGATAAACAAAACCTATAGCAATACCTCTATTCTCGTTAAAACACGATATAATAACTCTGGCAATAACCATGATAAATTTTCCAACACACAAATTGGTTCACAAGATATCCGACAATAACTATGGGTTAAATCATCAATGTTGATTTCTTCAAAGAAATAAATTCATAATTATCTAATCAAATATTAAATAATTGGAAAGAACATCAAATGAACTGTCATTATGTGGTAATCCAACAATTACCCATGTTACAACGAACTGTCCCTTTATAAATAATCTAACCTCGTGTTCTTTCCAAATGACTTTCCTCAGTACGATGACAAATACACCACAGTTGAAGAGAAACATTATCCCGACGGGCAGTAGGAATCCAATATAGAGTGAATAACTGTTGATCCAACATGCGTTGTCCGCCCTGTAGGACCACTGTGCTAGATCGTTCACTGCAAGTAAAAAAGAATATTTGAGAAGAGGCTTTTTGGAATTTGAAGCATGTTGTCTTTCAGAATGTCAAACGAAGGGTGGTGGGATAGAAACCAGCACCTAGTTAGTCGGTTGTGTTTGTTCCACTCGTTAGCCTGGTGGTTTAGTGCAAAACCTTTATGCTAAAGGGTTGCTTGTACGAAACTGGTCGCTAGTTAGTCGGTTGTGTCCTTGTCAAGGCACTTAACGGACATTGCCTACTAAGTTGAAGGAACATGTGAATCATACACAGTACACTGCAATAGCTCCGGTAACCCGACGATGGGCGCGAGGTGATCTGACGATTGTCCGTGTGTTAACCACCTTGGTTTTCCCATTCACAGGGATAAACATGAATATCATATTATGTATGGTATTCTTCAGTAACCCAGCTGTGGAGGCAATCTAAATCACTGTAAAATAACTGCATTTCCCCATTCACAGAGATAATACAAAGCACTCAGACAATGTACCATCGATTAAGTAAATATCTTGAATCATATTCACCAATACCAAATACTTATCACATTGCAATAGCTTCAGCATCCAACCCACTTTGGGGTGAAGAATTCTTATGATTGGTATAACAACTTAATCTGACTACCACCAGCGAAAGAATATTACCTCCTGTACAGGTGACGACTTCTGGCAAAGTGTCCACATATCCGACAGTGATACCCACGTTTAGCACCACCACTCCAAGCGGAAAGCCATAAGCGAAGAAATAAGCATATTTCATGAAGTAGTCTTCATCATCACGGAAGACCTATTGGATCGGAAAGATAAAATATCAGTGAAGATAGATTGGTTGGTTTTCAACAATTTGTGATTCATTTTATTATGTTCATCAGTTATTAATATTGTAATAGCTCTAGTACCACCACAGGGCACAAGGTATTAAGAGCAAGCACACTTTTCATTGAGGCTTAGTGTAATAGTGTAATTTTTTTATAAACAATTTATTATATTTTTAATTTTTGCTTATTTTTTTTAGGGGGGGGTTTAACGGCAACTTATTATACCAAATTTTAATAATTTATTGCTTTTTTAGACGTCTTCTAATGACTGTCGTTTTGCCGATTTTTCCTGTTTTTCTAATTTTTATCAAAAGACCTGCTTTATGTTTTCATTGTGGAAACAAAAAATAAACTAAACTAAGCATCATATACAATACAGTAATAAAATATCTCGTTATTTTATAAATATTTTCCCACAACTTTCAGAATGTTAAAAAATCATTAGCTCTTTGCTCAGCAGCTTCTGTTTTGGTAAATCATTTAATCCAATGAGTTCAGACAAAGTTTTTCAAGTAGGATACAATTGACTGATTTCGATTCTACAACACTTTCGGTTTAACATGAATAAGATAACTGGACCCTCTTTTAACCTTTATCAGCCCGCTGTAGAGATCATAGCTGTACACAGCCATCCAGCACCAAGTAGCTAGGAAGAAGAAATGTAGAAAAGCAGCGATCGCTGTGCACGAGCGGTCATTATGAGCTTGGTCCACACCAGCCAGGAAGAGAATGTACGCCATCATTAAGTTGAAGCAAAGATTCACGAAGATCTTTGTGCATCTAAGTTTGCGTCTTTCACTGCAATAATATGGTGATTATATCATGAGGAAATGCAGGGAGCGATGTAACATGGGTATATCTTTATCATCAGATCATCATGTGCTTAGTTAGGTAACCAGAGCTAGTTTAGAATTGTATGATGCAGGCACTGCTGCACTTTTTGATGAACCAATTCAACCACTGGGTTTGGCAACGTCCAAATTCCCTTGTCCAAAAACAAAACTACGATTTAATGTGTAGTTTTGGTCCCACCATCCTAAGCTAAATGGCTGCCTTGCAAGAACTGAGCTTACTGGAGAGTACACTACATTTGTAAATAAGAGGGATTGAGATTTATTAGTTAAAGTTTCTCACCGATTAGCCAGCTGTATGATAATACAAACCGCAAGCCCAATCACAGACAAAATGGCACCAATGTCGCTGACAACTGAGATGGCAAAATCAGCCGGTACCTCGTCACGTGCCTGCATATTGAACATTGCTTAATCAATCAGGAATGTTTGGTGATTATTCTAAACTTACCACCACCAAAGCAAAGTTGGTAAGATGGTTGCACTGGCATAATGGTGGGAACTGTGTATGGTTCAAGCAGCAACCATCAGTGGACCAACCATTAACCATTTCATTCCAAAACCTACATTGCAGCTGAGTTCGATCCGCCTGGTTTGTTCATTAAAAACTTAAGAATTCAAATATCAAAGCTTAATGGATGTATTTCCAAGATTGAATATTCATGTTTTATCCCTGTGAGTGGAAAAAAGCAGGAGGATGTACCATAGGGGCAACCGTCAGGTTACCTTATGTCCGCCACAAAGTCAAACACTAATCAATTGGGAACCCCTCGTGTCTGCTAATTATATTGCCAATGACACAGCGTTCTAGTGACCAGTTTCGATCCTAAAACTTTTTGACTGAAAGTCTACACTGACCCACTAAGCTATTCGGGCAGATAATCTAGGCAAAAACCAGAAGTCATTATATTACTTCGACAGGTTTAAAAGATTTACTTTATTCGACTTTTAATTGAATAAACACACTAGCATGCTATAGTCATATAACTGCAGAGTCCACTTTATATAAGACATTAGGAGATGTTAGCTTCATATTTTTGCATAAAGCTTAAATATTGATAATACTTCACACATCTCATACCATGAATCGGTTGACCGTTTGGACCACTTTGCTGTGCCTGAACTCCAGACTGGTATGCTCAATACGGACTGGAGTTGGCAGATTGGAAATATCAACCAGGGAACCCAAGCTCAGTGATGTCACCTGGAAATGGAGGAAATTCATACTGGGGATTGGGAAATGAAGGGAACTATTTAATTTTGACAATTGTAAGATTAGCGGAACTATTGTAGTGTTGTGATGGAAACATTACTTCAGTTTTGGTCAATCTATTAATCCAATGAGTACGGACAAAGTTTTTTTTAAGTAGGAAACTGACTGATTTTAATCCTACAACACTTTCGGTTTAATGTGAATGAGAATTTGCCTATCTTTGAGTCTTTACATTTAGATCGATTGTGTGGAGGAAAATCTATAGCAAGGATTTGTACAGGGTTATAATTAGTGAGAATTATTCACCAGACATCTCATGCTCAATGTTAATATGTCGCACACATAAAGGATGTAAAAAGTTAATTTTTTAATAGTTGAATTCCATTGGTATGTGATGTCCATACAGCATCATTAAGTTTACACTTGGCAGGCAAGGTGCTGGTTTTGAACAACCAACCTCACTAACCAAAACGCAACTAGTCAACAGATTTTATATAAAACCTAATGATACAGCTGACGGGCATTGTATTTAGAAGAAACAGTTTAAGTTCACCTAAAAAAATAGTAACGGTTAGTCTATTAAAAACTTACTTGAGAGATATTGAAAAGAGATGGGAAGAGAGACGTCGATTTGTGATGAGCAATGGTCACTTTGTGGCGGAATGCCGGGCTGTCGGCCGCACGCTTGAACACCTCGCGTGGAACGTTTACTCTGGCAGCATCGACTGAGAAGTTTCCATTACGGATTTCAACAGTGTAGACTTTATCGGTGATATTTGGACTTCGTTGGAGCTAAGGAAAAATGTATATTCACCACCCAAGAACTAAACTGGTAATTTTTTCCGACCGGTTGCAGGTTGGAAACTAGTCGCTAGCTAGTCGGTTGTATCTTTGGGCAAGGCATTTAACGGACATTGCCTGAACCCAGCGGATTAATGGGTTCTACTACATTAAAGGAACGTCTATATCATACACAACATACTGCAATAGCTTCGGTAACCCGACGGTGGGTGCAAGGTGATCTGACGATTGTCCGTGTGTTTACCCTATTGGTTTTACCATTCACAAGGATAAACATGAGTATTCTATCCTATCCTATCCTAATCTTCATACGATGTCCTGTGGTTGGATCAATTCAATTTTTGTCCAACCCAATAACTTAGTGGGTCAGTGCATTCTGTTTTTGGCGGAAAGATTGTGGATCAAAACGGGCCATTGGCTGGTCAGTTGGATTTGTGGGTAGGGCAGTTAATAGACACCTAGTGGGTTAATGAGAAAAAACTAAAAAAACACTTCAACACAAAGTTATCCAAAAATTGCTCATGTGATAATGTCCATTGTTCTATCATTTACATCTTCTAAAGGAACATAAAGATTTGTTTGAAAAGGCATTTCATATCTTTGTTAACAACTTACCGTTACAACCATGTTTGATGTCTCAATTGTAAGAATGCTGTTGTTTTCTGGCAGTATTGTCAAATCATTAATTTCATCGATGTTCCCTAAAAGTTTGGCTCGGTTGGTGGTGTCCACATTGGTCTTCTTTACAAGTGTTGTGAGATGATCGGTTAGCAACATCAAATTAATCCAGGAAAACGGAGTCACCTACATAATTAGGATTGGATAGGATATTCATCTTTATCCCCGTGGATGGGAAAACCAAGGGGGTTAACACACAGGCAATCGGCAGATCACCTCACGCCCACCGCCGGGTTACCGGAGCTATTGCAGTGTGTTGTGTATGATAGACACGTTCCTTTTACTTGGTAGAACTCATTAATCCGCTGGGTTCAGGCAATGTACGTAAAGTGCCTTGCCCAAGGACACAACTGACTAGCTAGCGACCAGTTTCGGACCTTCAACCTTTCGATGGAAAGGCGACGCACTTAACCGCCAGACTAACCAGCCGGATTTCGACTTTGTTAATTCAATTCCTACCAGACTGAACCACATACTGTTGTGTTTTGCAGTTTAGAAGCGTTTGTGATATCACTGATAACATTAATGAGTTGAATTGTAGATGTGCTGGTTTCATTGGAATTTGCTGTTAAAAGCTGCAGCTCCTTTGAAAATGTTTCCACATCTGAACTGGTCAGGTTGTTCTGAAATAAATCATGCTTAATCGGTGGTTTGTTTATGGGGATAAAAAATGGCGGAGTAATGTGGGGCTGAGATCGACATTTCATCTTTGACTGAGCTATGAAGGTGGACGTAATGAACATTGCCTTAATCCTGTAAATTCAAATATAACTTCCAAACAAGAACCTTAAGTGGTTGAGCGATATGTATTTTTTGGTAACTTGAGTGTGAGCATAAGTTCATCTGACAATATCCAAGAACCCTCACCATAGATAAACACGAATATCTTAATCAATTACTTTATTATAACTCAAGTGATGTGGTATCACCCAGTGGTTTTATGCCCTATAATGGATAATAATTAGTTTAACAACCAACAAAGTATTTGTTAAGGTCCTTCGCCCTGACCATTGTGTTGTTGGGCAAGGCATTTTATGGATCTTGCTAATATTCAAATGAATTATTTATTTTAAAGTTACTCCAAATATAAACCCACTATAGCAGTCGCATCAGCCAGTGCATAGACCTAAGATAATAAAATGTTTTCCTGTGTTTCAATGTATAATTTGTACACATTTGGTTTCAAACATCCGTCGTTATAATACCTGAGCTAGAATGCCTTTAGTACTTGCAATTGAAGACGAGATTGTTACATCACAATCAAGCGTGGTTAAACTTGTTGTCAAAAATTGGCTGCTAGAACAGAAGATAGAAGCCAGAGGACGACCATCTAAAAAGTTTGTTGTAAATGAAAAACAAAATAATAACCTCTGCAATGTTCATGCCATCAAACTAAACTATTGGTTCACTCAGTAAACTATTGGTTCACAACCAACATGCAACTACAATGATACAATGATACAATGATACAATGATACTTAAATACAGGAAAGTTCAAACATGAAAAAAAGAAAAAAATGTCAGTTGTTCTTGTATTTTATCAAAAAAATTAAATTAAAAAATTTTTAAAAAGTTTACAGTGGCAGCAGTAAAAACCAAACAAAGTCTGTAAATTGACAGTGATGGTTGCTTTGGAATTGTTATTTTTTGAAAAATGCTAAATAATTCATTTAAATCCAATTGGTTAAATCAACAATTCTTAATTAATATGCCCATAAAAACAACAGAAATACGGATATCACTATACCACATCTAAATTTACTTTGGCATTTCTCATTAGAATAAGCAACTTGACTGCTCCAAGCCTCTCCAAAGGATAACATAGTTCCCCCAATAATGGTCGTTTTAGTGGAGCAGAAAGCTGCAAGGAGATATGGGGCTTAACAAATAAAAAGCATGATACAGCATGATATTAATAAACAATTTCATAATTACCTGACTGGATTAGATTGATGGGTTGAAATAAAACAGTAGAAATGTGGCGATCATATACAACGCACTAGGTTTAATGGGTTAAAGAGAAACTGTAGCAATATATTCCACTGTATTCGACACACTGCAATAACTCCGATATCTCAACGATGGGTAATTTGACGACTGTCAGCATGATATAATATCCATGGGGATAAACAAAGGAAACCTATACATCGCATTGTGTGGATATTAGTGCACATAACTTCTGCCAAAACAGTGGTGGGTTCACTTGCCAGTCGTACCATGATTCAGTCAGTTGTTTAAGGTTGATGTAGCCACCATCATGCAATAGTTCATAAGACCAATAGTTCATAGGCAATAGTTCATATGTGGGCTTGCAATAGTTAATAGGCAATGCAATAGTTCATAGGCAATAGTTTATATGTGGGCATGTTGCAATTTGCAGAAGTTATAGATCCCTTCATTTATACCTTAATATAGCTTTCCTACACACAGCTATACCCCCACCAAATTACACCTAAATACTGCTATGTCCTCATCCAGCTATACCTCCAATTCAGCTCGAGATAGTTTTCGAAACCGTTTAAAAAAAGGTGAATATTTTGACATACCAGAGCAAGTTACTGTTGGATCCCCTTTATGGAACTGTTTACACCTGCAAACAGCTGTGTTGTTGATGTTAAAGCAATCTGCATTGTTGCCACACCTGGTCATCGCGCAATGATCCACTGAAATTTGAAATTAATAAAACAAAGAAGCTTTAAAAACACTGAAACAAACCGATTTCACAGCTTTTCCCAGTGTAATTGGGTGGACAACTGCAGTTGTAGTTTACACCGATGTCCATGCATGTTCCATTGTTGCGGCATGGTGTGAGTGTACATTCATCAACAACATCTGGATAAAATATAGGATGACAGGTAGATTTCCACGGTTTTTTAACCCACTAATCCAGTGGGTGCAAGTAATGTAAGTGTCTTGGCAAAGAACACAAAGGATAATGGTTTCGATCCGCCCACCTTTAAAAGTCAATTTTAGGCGTTGCGCATGAGCTAACTGCCCAAAAAAGGAGTTTACAGCAACAAAACATATAAAAACAGGTATACCCTCAAAATCAGGAAATAAGCATCAATGTAATATGTGCACTCTTTTTTTACTAATACTGTTATGGGGTTACAGGAGCTATTGCTGGATATCAAATACACTGGAGATATTTTTACAGTTTTTCAATTTAATAATTCATTGGGTGCAGGTGATGTAAGTGCCTTGCCCAAAGACACAAAGAACAAGGGTTTCGATCTAACCAACATTAAAAGACAATTATACATGCCAAATATGAGCTCACTGACAAAATAAGAGTTTACATCCAAAAAAATAGAGAAATTTTCCACAGAACACTGAAGCTTACAAACTCTTGGTCCTTGTGTAAAAATAGCTTTTACTCCAGGGTTGTTTTTTTTCCACTGAATAAATATCTGGATCAATTCATTTGACGTCACGTTTGAACTCACAGTGTATACGGCGTACCTGAGGAGCAAAATACCAGTCGGTGGGTACAAAATATGTCTATCCACAGTGGTGAAAAAGCACAGGGGACACTCAATACGGTAATTTGGCAGAAATAAGTTATTGTAGTGTAAATGATATCGAAGTTAATTTAGTTAAAGTGTTCATCATTATAATCATTCTGTTCATCATAATAATCACAACCACTGGTTTACAAGTGCTATATTGCAGTGTGGTGTATATGTAGGGAGAAATTGCTACTCATTTTTTAAGGTCATAAACCAAAAGGGTTCAGGTGATGCCCGCTAAGTGTCTTGCCCATGGAAACAACACATCAGTCAGCAGCTGGTTTCGATCCCACCACCATTGAACTGAAGGTTTAATTCACAGTGAGCTAACCAACCAAACAACTCACGTCACAACTACACTTCCTTGGTGGAATCCTGTGATTTCAACCCGTTTCCCACTATACACTTGCTGAAGTTGGGTTAAAGTGCGGTTAATCAGGATTCTAGAAGCGTTTGAATTAAGATCATTCAAATCCGGAGTGTATATGGCATCAATAAAAGTTTGCCGAAGTTCATGTCCGTCTGTCAATTATTATAAAGAATAAACCATTACATCTAAGAGTGACTGCATTATTAAAGATACATTTTAAACATTTATCTTAAACCTTGTCAATAGAATTTGTAATTACAGTATATTTATTATATTTACATTGACAGGTTGCGGATTGTTGATTTTCACACAAACAATTAAATGAGCCAAGAGTGTTGACACATCTGGTTCCAGCTGAGCATGGGTTGGTATCGTTCATGCATTCATTGATATCTGGAATCAAATGCCGTAAACATTACGATTATGATACTTCAAAAGATAACAATGAAAACCTTAAGAAACAACTTTGTACTGCAATATTATACATCGATACACAACACACAGTGATTCAAAGGAAATTCATGTTTATTCCTATAAATGGGAATACGCAAGGGGCATCATCACACGGGCCATTGTAAGATCACTTTACATCCGAGTTTGGATTATCAGAGCTCTTTCGGTGTGTTGTATATGATTAAGAGTTTCTTTCAGTTTTTCGGTTTTTAGTAGAAGCCTTTAAATTACTGGGTTGTTGCAATCCTTGCGAAGTTCTTTTTGCAAGAACACAACCGATTTGATTGCGATCAGTTATGAAAAATAATTCTCTTAAGAAAAAAGATTTACAGTAAGGAATGAGCATTTGATTACAAAATTAATATACAATAAGTTAAGAAGTCCAAAGATATTATCTCACCTGCACAAGATCGACCATTTCCCTGAAAACCATTGATGCATTGACATGTAAATCTGCCGTGGGTGTTTGTGCAATTTCCACCATTCACGTCACAGTCGTGACTATTAACTTGGCACTCGTTTATATCTGGTAGATATTTTAATAAATTAATATACAAAGCTGAGGATAGGATAGGATGGGATAGAATATTCATGTTTATCCCCGTAATTGGGAAAACCAAGGGGGTTAACACACGGGCAATCGTCAGATCAACTCGTGTCCATCGTCGGGTTACATGAGCTATTGCAGTGTGTTGTATATGATAGACATGTTCCTTTAATTTGGTAGAACCCATTAATCCGCTAGGTTCAGGCAATGTCCGTAAAGTGCTTTGCCCAAGGACACAACCGACTAGCTGGTGACCAGTTTTGCACCAGCAACATCTTGATTGAAAGGTGACACACTTAACCACAAGACCAACCGGCGGTATGTAAGCTGAGGAAATGAGATAATCTGATTAAATTTTCCTAATTGTAAAGTGCCTCTCATTTTACCACTAAATAAAAAGCTAAAACAGTGTGAACTAGCTGTTGGCACTGGTATTATAAATATTTTTTGTTATGACAAGATTAGAAATATACATGAAATGCAGTGCTTCCATAATTGTAATAAATAGAACATAAATATTTAGGAGTTTTATCAAAGTTCCAAAACCACAGGATTGCCAGCAAAAGTTGGTACGATCAAAATCAGCCACTGCTTTTTTGGCAGATATGAGCAAAATATTTAGTTTTTAGTTTTAGTTTATTTATTTTTGCCATAGTATTAAATAATGGCAAACGAATCAAATAACGACACAGTAACAGCAAAAGACGTCAATATGAACAGTTGTTAAAACATGTCATTAAAAAAGAATTTAGAGGATGATACTAGCAAACAATGGATTAATGATGAAAAATTTATATAACAGGGTACTTGAATGTGTAGTGTGCTGATTTTGATCGTGCAGCTCAAAGAATGTTCACGATATAACTAACTAATTGTCATAATGAGTTAAACATGAATATCTTACCCACCTTCACAGTTTGAACCATCCCCACCAAAGCCAGCAGGACATAAGCAAGTATATGAGTTCACACCATCAGTACATGTTCCACCATTATTGCAAGGATTTGAAGCACATTCATCAATATCTAAAAAAGGAAAGATATTCATGTAAATCCCAATTAAATTGCAAAATGCAATGAGATTTTAACACACAGGCCATCGTCAGATCACCATTTCTTTCCGTCGGTTTACCCCAGAAAAAGAAAACAACTGACTGGCTAGTGGATAGTTTTGAACCAGCAATGCTACAGCTAATACACGAACCAATAACCAACAAGCAAAGCCAGATTTACATATTACAAATTCTTTTTAAAATATATAAAAAAGAACCTTACTTGTTTCACAGTTTGTTCCATTATATCCTGCTGCACAAGTACAGTTGTAACTGTTTACAAGATCTGAACATGTTCCACCATGCATACAAGGATTTGAAGCACATTCATCAATATCTAAATGTGGAAAAAGGATAAGATATTCATGTTTATCCCACTGCATGGGAAAGCATATAGGGCTTTTAACACACAGGCAATCCTCAGATCACCTCACTATCTGTTGGGTTATAGGAGCTATTACAATGTGTAGTATCTAATTTAAACTATTTTTCAATTTTCTAGGACACCATATTTCTCTATATGCCAAGTTTTGAACCTGCAACCCTTCCATTTAATAGGTGACGCACTAACCCGAAAAGCTAGGTAATATAAACACATTAAACATTCTGTTTAAAATATCTGAAAAAATCTTACTTGTTCCACAGTTTGTTCCATTATATCCTGCTGCACAAGTACAGTTGTAACTGTTTACAAGATCTGAACATGTTCCACCATGCATACAAGGATTTGAAGCACATTCATCAATATCTAAATGTAGAAAAAAGATAAGATATTTATGTTTATCCCAGTGCATGGGAAAGCATATTGTGATTTTAACACAGAGGCAATCATCAGACCAACTTTGTGTCTGTTGGTTTATCGGAACTATTGCAGTGTGTTGCATATAATGTAGACGATTCAATTATTTTCTATGATAAATTAGTTCATGAGGTTCAGGCCATGGCTGTTAAGTGCTTTGCCAAGCAACACAACCAACTAGCTAACGCCAAGTTTTGAACTTGTAACCCTTCCATTTAATAGGTGACGCACTAACCAAAAAAGCGAGGTAATACATACAATATGACATTCTGTTTAAAATGTATGAAAGTATTCTTACTTGTTTCACAGTTTGTTCCATTATATCCTGCTGCACAAGTGCAGTCATAACTGTTTACAAGATCTGAACATGTTCCACCATGCATACAAGGATTTGAAGCACATTCATCAATATCTAAATGTAGAAAAAGGATAAGATATGCAAGTGCATGGGAAAACATATGGGGCTTTTAACACATGGGCAATCCTCAGATCACCTTGGTGGCTCTTGGGTTACAGAAGCTATTACAGTGTCTTGTACTTAATTTAGACAATCCATCAATTTTCTAGGACACATTATTTTCGCTAGATTCCGGCAATGTCATTTAAATGCATTGCCCATGGACATATCTAACTAGCTAATGGCAAAATTTGAACATGCAACCCTTTAGCTAAAAGGCGATGCTCTAACACGAAAAGCGTGGAAATATATACACATTAGACATTCTGTTTAAAATATCTGAAAAAATCTTACTTGTTTCACAGTTTGTTCCATTATATCCTGCTGCACAAGTACAGTTGTAACTGTTTACAAGATCTGAACATGTTCCACCATGCATACAAGGATTTGAAGCACATTCATCAATATCTAAATGTTGAAAAAGGATAAGTTATTCATGTTTATCCCAGTGCATGGGAAAACACTAAGGGCTTTTAACACATGGGCAATCATCAGATCACCTCAGTGTCTGTTGAGTTACAGGAGCTATTACAGTGTCTTGTATTTAATTTAGACGATGCATCATTTTTCTCGGACACTTAATTTTGCTAGATTCGGGCAATGTCGATTAAATGCAATGCCCATGGACAACACCGACCGGCTAGTGGCAAATTTTTAAACTGCAACCTTTTAGCTAAAAGGCGATGCACTAACCCGAAAAGCGAGGTAATATGTACACATTAAACATTCTGTTTAAAATATATGAAAGTATTCTTACTTGTTTCACAGTTTGTTCCATTATATCCTGCTGCACAAGTACAGTTGTAACTGTTTACAAGATCTGAACATGTTCCACCATGCATACAAGGATTTGAAGCACATTCATCAATATCTAAATGTAAAAACAAGATAAGGTATTAATGTTTATACCAATGCATGGTAAAACACAATGGGATTTTAACACACAGCCATCGTCTGATCACCTACCGGTATGTTGGGTTACAGAAGCTATTACAGTTTGTTGCATATAATTTAGACGATTCATCATTTTTCAAGGAAACTTTATTTCGCTAGATTCAGGCAATGTCTATTAAATGACTTGCCAAATGACACAACCCACTAGCTAATGCCATGTTTTAAACCTGCAAACCTTCCAATTAATAGGTTACGCACTAACCCAAAAAACAAGGTAATATATACACATTAGATTTTCTGTTTATAATATATGGAAATATTCTTACTTGTTTCACAGTTTGTTCCATTATATCCTGCTGCACAAGTACAGTTATAACTGTTTACAAGATCTGAACATGTTCCACCATGCATACAAGGATTTGAAGCACATTCATCAATATCTTAAAATGGAAAAAGCATATGAATCGATTCATCAATTTTCTAGGAAACAATATTTTACTAGGTTCAGGCAATGTCTGTTAAGTGCATTGCCAAAAGACATACTCAACTAGCTAATGCCATGTTTTAAACCTGCAACCCTTCCATTTAATAGGTGACGCACTAACCCAAAAAACAAGGTAATATATACACATTAGACATTCTGTTTAAAATATATGGAATTATTCTTACTTGTTTCACAGTTTGTTCCATTATATCCTGCTGCACAAGTACAGTTGTAACTGTTTACAAGATCTGAACATGTTCCACCATGCATACAAGGATTTGAAGCACATTCATCAATATCTTTATGTAGAAAAAGGATAAGATATTCATGTTTATCCCAGTGCATGGGAAAGCATATTGGGATTTTAACACAGAGGCATTCATCAGACCACCTTGGTGTCTGTTGAGTTACAGGAGCTATTACAGTGTCTTGTATTTAATTTAGACGATACATCATTTTCCTAGGATACATAATTTTACTAGATTCATGCAATGTCGATTAAATGCAATGCCCATGGACAACACCGACTGGCTAGTGGCAAATTTTTAAACTGCAACCTTTTAGCTAAAAGGCGATGCACTAACCCAAAAAGAGAGGTAATATGTACACATTAGACATTCTGTTTAAAATATATGAAAGTATTCTTACTTGTTTCACAGATTGTTCCATTATATCCTGCTGCACAAGTACAGTTGTAACTGTTTACAAGATCTGAACATGTTCCACCATGCATACAAGGATTTGAAGCACATTCATCAATATCTAAATGTAAAAACAAGATAAGGAATTCATGTTTATCCCAATGCATGGTAAAACACAATGGGATTTTAACACACAGCCATCGTCTGATCACCTACCGGTATGTTGGGTTACAGAAGCTATTACAGTGTGTTGCATATAATTTAGACGATTCATCATTTTTTAAGGAAACTTTATTTCGCTAGATTCAGGCAATGTCTATTAAATGACTTGCCAAATGACACAACCCACTAGCTAATGCCATGTTTTAAACCTGCAACCCTTCCATTTAATAGGTGACGCACTAACTCAAAAAACAAGGTAATATATACACATTAGATTTTCTGTTTATAATATATGGAAATATTCTTACTTGTTTCACAGTTTGTTCCGTTATATCCTGCTGCACAAGTACAGTTGTAACTGTTTACAAGATCTGAACATGTTCCACCATGCATACAAGGATTTGAAGCACATTCATCAATATCTTAAAATGGAAAAAGCATATGAATCGATTCATCAATTTGCTAGGAAACAATATTTTACTAGGTTCAGGCAATGTCTGTTAAGTGCATTGCCAAAAGACATACTCAACTAGCTAATGCCATGTTTTAAACCTGCAACCCTTCCATTTAATAGGTGACGCACTAACCCAAAAAACAAGGTAATATATACACATTAGACATTCTGTTTAAAATATATGGAAATATTCTTACTTGTTTCACAGTTTGTTCCATTATATCCTGCTGCACAAGTACAGTTGTAACTGTTTACAAGATCTAAACATGTTCCACCATGCATACAAGGATTTGAAGCACATTCATCAATATCTAAATGTAGAAAAAGGATAAGATATTCATGTTTAACTCACTGCATGGGAAAGCATATAGGGCTTTTAACACATGGGCAATCATCAGATCACCTTGGTGTCTGTTGAGTTACAGGAGCTATTACAGTGTCTTATATTTAATTTAGACGATACATCATTTTTCTAGGACACTTAATTTTGCTAGATTCGGGCAATGTCGATTAAATGCAATGCCCATGGATAACACCGACTGGCTAGTGGCAAATTTTTAAACTGCAACCTTTTAGCTAAAAGGCGATGCACTAACCCGAAAAGCAAGGTAATAGGTAACCCGAAAAGCAAGGTAATAGGTAATATATATTTATTTGACATTCTTTTAAAAATTTATATGAAAATATTCTTACTTGTTTCACAGTTTGTTCCATTATATCCTGCTGCACAAGTACAGTTGTAACTGTTTACAAGATCTGAACATGTTCCACCATGCATACAAGGATTTGAAGCACATTCATCAATATCTAAATGTAGAAAAAAGATAAGATATTCATGTTTATTCCAGTGGATGGGAAAAAATTATAGGGATTTTAACACATGGGCAATCATCAGACCACCTTTGTGTTTGTTGGTTTATCGGAACTATTGCAGTGTGTTGCATAAAATTTAGACGATTTATCAATTTTCTAGGACACATTACTTCGCTAGGTTCAGGCAATGTCTATTAAATGACTTGCCAAACGACACAACCAACTAGCTAACGCCAAGTTTTGAACTTGCAACCCTTTCATTTAATAGGTGATGCACTAACCTAAAAAGCTAGGTAATATATACACATTAAACATTCTGTTTAAAATATCTAAAAAAATCTTACTTGTTTCACAGTTTCTTCCATTATACCCTGCTGCACAAGTGCAGTTGTAACTGTTTACAAGATCTGAACATGTTCCACCATGCATACAAGGATTTGAAGCACATTCATCAATATCTAAATGTAGAAAAAGGATAAGATATTCATGTTTATCCCAGTGCATGGTAAAACATATATGGATTTAAACACATGGGCAATCATCAGATCACCTCGGTGTCTGTTGGGTTAAAGGAGCTATTATAGTGTGTTGTACATAGTTTAACAATTTCTTCACTTTTATAGGACAAATTAATTTACCAGGTTCAGTCAATGATGTTTAAATACATTGCCCATGGACACAACCGACTGGGTATTGGCAAATTTTAAACTTCCAACCCCTCAGCTAATAGGTAACACACTAACCCGAAAAGCTAGGTTATATATATTTATTTGACATTCTTTTAAAAATTTATATCAAAATATTTTTACTTGTTCCACAGTTTGCTCCATTATATCCTGCTGCACAAGTACAGTTGTAACTGTTTACAAGATCTGAACATGTTCCACCATGCATACAAGGATTTGAAGCACATTCATCAATATCTAAATGTAGAAAAAGGATAAGATATTCATGTTTATCCCAGTGCATGGGAAAGCATATAGGGCTTTTAACACAGGGGCAATCATTAGACCACCTTTGTGTTTGTTGGGTTACAGGAGCTATTACAGTGTCTTGTACTTAATTTAGACGATACATCATTTTTCTAGGACACTTAATTTTGCTAGATTGGGGCAATGTCATTTAAATAACGTGCAAAATGACACAACCCACTAGCTAATGCCATGTTTTAAACCTGCAACCCTTCCATTTAATAGGTGACACACTAACCCGAAAAGCTAGGTAATATATACTTTATTAGATATTCTGTTTAAAATATATCAAAAAATCTAACTTGTTTCACAGTTTGTTCCATTATATCCTGCTGCACAAGTACAGTCATAACTGTTTACAAGATCTGAACATGTTCCACCATGCATACAAGGATTTGAAGCACACTCATCAATATCTAAATGTAGAAAAAAGATAAGATATTCATGTTTAACTCACTGCATGGGAAAGCATATAGGGCTTTAAACACATGGGCAATCATCAGATCACCTCGGTGTCTGTTGGTTTATCTGAACTATTATAGTGTGTTGTACATATTTTAGATGAATGATTAATTTTTCTAGGACACATAATATTGCTTGATTCCGGCAATGTCTATTAAATGACTTGCCAAACGACACAACCAACTAGCTAACGCCAAGTTTTGAACCTGCAACCCTTTTATTTAATAGGTGACGCAGTAACCCAAAAAGCTAGGTAATATATAAACATTAAACATTCTGTTTAAAATATCTAAAAAAATCTTACTTGTTCCACAGTTTGTTCCATTATATCCTGCTGCACAAGTACAGTTGTAATTGTTTACAAGATCTGAACATGTTCCACCATGCATACAAGGATTTGAAGCACATTCATCAATATCTAAATGTAGAAAAAGGATAAGATATTCATGTTTATCCCAGTGCATGGAAAAAAATTATAGGGATTTTAACACATGGGCAATCATCAGACCACCTTTGTGTCTGTTGGTTTATCGGAACTATTGCAGTGTGTTGCATATAATGTAGACGATTTATCAATTTTCTAGGACACATAACTTCGCTAGGTTCAGGCAATGTCTATTACATAACTTGCCAAACTACACAACCAACTAGCTAACGCCAAGTTTTGAACTTCCAACCCTTTCATTTAATAGGTGACGCACTAACCCAAAAAGCTAGGTAATATATACACATTAAACATTCTGTTTAAAATATCTGAAAAAATCTTACTTGTTCCACAGTTTGTTCCATTATATCCTGCTGCACAAGTACAGTTGTAACTGTTTACAAGATCTGAACATGTTCCACCATGCATACAAGGATTTGAAGCACATTCATCAATATCTAAATGTAGAAAAAGGATATGATATTTATGTTTATCCCAGTGAATGGGAAAGCATATAGGGATTTTAACACATGGGCAATCATCAGACCACCTTTGTGTCTGTTGGTTTATCGGAGCTAGTGCAGTGTGTTGCATATAATGTAGACGATTTATCAATTTTCTAGGACACATTACTTCACTAGGTTCAGGCAATGTCTATTAAATGACTTGTCAAATGACACAACCAACTAGCTAACGCCAAGTTTTGTACCTGCAACACTTTCATTTAATAGGTGATGCACTAACCCAAAAAGCTAGGTAATATATACACATTAAACATTCTGTTTAAAATATCTAAAAAAATCTTACTTGTTCCACAGTTTGTTCCATTATATCCTGTTGCACAAGTACAGTTGTAACTGTTTACAAGATCTGAACATGTTCCACCGTGTGGGATCCTCTAGAGTCGA